>JBAMJV010006933.1:17500-26892 GCA_037951105.1 Echinarachnius parma | reverse complement strand
TACTACTACTACTACTACTACTACTACACAACGTTGCCAGATGTGGCATAATTATGCTTTCTGACATAATTTTGACCCTTTTTGCATAATTTGGCCTTTTTTAGCAAATTTCTGGCATAATTTTACTCTTTTTAGCATAATTCTGGCAGAATTTGAAGAAAAAAAAGGTCTCGACAATCATCACCAATGATCTCGTGGTCTTGGAATATGTGTAAAAATCCTGGTCTTGCCTCAAAAATGTGGGACTGGACATGGTCTTGGTCTCAAAAACGTCGAACACGGGCCCTAGTCTCGGCTTTGAAAAAATTCTAAGACTACCCCCCCCCCCCCCCGCTTACAGGATTTTCCCAACCAATGGGTCCTGGTCTAGGCCTCAAAATTTCCTGGTCTCGGTCTAAAAAATGACACTCGGCTCCAAAAGAGGGTTTGGCATAATTTTTGGCGATTTTGCATAATTTTCGCTGCTCCCCTAGCATAATTGTATTTTTTCACTGGCAATGCTGCTACTACTACTACTACTACTACTACTACTACTAATAATAATAATAATAATTAAAATAATCATAATAATAATAATCATAATAATACCTTAGCTTGAAGCCATAATGTGATGTGATTGTTTGTTGTATTATTTCGTTGCGAAAATATGATGCATCTTATAATCATGACCTTGCTTATTTGTATTCGTTTGTTTGAATATGTCCTCTGAAAACTAACTAGAGTCATGTCAAATGTGTGTGTTTGTTAATTCGTATGTGTGTGTACGTGCGTGTGCGTGTGTGCGGGTGTAGGTGCGCGTGTATTGTTGTGAACGTACATTTATATAAGCCGTGACAGACGTCTACAGAGTGAGTCAGAAAAAATATCCCATCTTTTAAAAGTTGTCTTGTTTGAAGTATGAACATTTAATCATGGGTTTTATGACATGTCTTGGTAGAGTTATCCTCCCAGCATATTTCGGTACCCTTTTCATTTAAATCTCTGCACGCATGACTGAACAAAAGACAATCTTTAACAGATTGCAAAATCTCACTTGCGCCAAGTGGTTGGGAGGAATAAAACAGTGTTTTGAACAAAGACAGTCAGACAGACAGAAACACACACACACACACACACACACACACACACACACACCCACACACACACGCGCACAGTAAAAATTGTTTAATAATATAATGCAGTGTTAACATTTCCCCTTGTCTGATTAAGCATTGATTTTTAACAAGATCGCTGAATATTTAAGTGGCAGTTCCCTGACAATCTTTCCCCTAATACATTCACCACCACCACCACCATCATCATCATCATCAAGTGCACATAAATCCAATGTGCTGTCTCAATACGTTGGTACAATAGCAATACAAACGAATCTCGTTTATGTCTGTTGTTGGTTAACAATGGCAATTTACAATGGATATCTGTGCTTTTGTTGTACTTGCCACCAAACGGCTTGCCTGATCTGGCAGCAGTTAATTATGTGAGCCCTGTTTGAGTAGGACAAGTACTGGAATTAGGGTTCGTCCTCAGTTCACCCCGCAACAGAGATCATTTTTTGGTCATTTAAGACTTAAGTTGTGCAAGGGTTATGCCGCCGTTATCCCAATGTTCGGTGTCCCAGCAGTAAAAGTTATAAATTCTTTCCCAATTTGTTTTATTCCTCACCCAGCCACTTGGCGCAAGTATGATTTTGCAGTCTTCTAAAGATTGTCTGATGTTCAGTCATGCGTGCAGAGATTCAAATGAAAAGCGTACCGAAATATGCTGGGAGGATAACTCTACCAAGACATATCATAAAACCCATGATTAAATGTTCATACTTCAAATAAGACAACTTTTAAAAGATGGGACATTTTTTCTGACTCACTCTGTATATAGTGCTATATTAGCATGATTCCCCTACAAGTGCTCACTTGTTTGTGACATTTTGATATCAGTACTCAGTTATAAATGGGTAGCTGGTCGGGTGAAAATTGCTTGGTGCACCGCTGCTAGTATGCTCCCCTGGGAGTTTATAATGTGTACAAGATAATTGTGCGGGTCTGAATTGATAATAATAAGCGCATTGAGCACATTATTAGGTGGATATTGAATACATATAAATTATAAATATTCAATATCATTATCATTACTTTATATCTTTAACCTTCTTTTTACATTCTATAAGTTATGTACACTCATGCACTGAATATTAAACAAAAACAAAATCTTGAAATGAAAAAAAGTGAGTTGCAGTGAATTGAGGTTCAACTAATGCTAGGTTTACACCATGTACCCGGCGGCCACGGCAGCCCCGTTTCAGGCCACCGTGGACAAAACGGGATGGACGTGAGACAACGCGGGGGGACGGAATGGGCAAACGTGACTGCCGTGTATGGCGGGCAAGATTTGTAAACTGTCAACAAATCTGCCAGGGCAACCTAGCAGGCCGTAGTAAAACGGGGTGAACGCAACAAAACGTGACAGGCCGTAACAAAACTTGGAGGCTGTCCGTAGTAGGACGGGAAGACATTCCCCGACATCTCACGGTCCTTCCTCCAAGTTTTGTTACGGCCTATTACGTACTGTCACGTTCTGTTGCGTTCACCCCGTTTTACTTTGGCCTGCTAGGCTTCTCATCCGCACCGTGACTGCCGTGGCAAATCTTTTGACAGTTTAAAAATCTGGCCCGGCATCCACGGCAATCGCGGTCTGTCACGTTTGCCCATTCCGTCCCCCCGCGTTGTCTCACGTCCATCCCGTTTTGTCCACGGTGGCCTGAAACGGGGCTGCCGTGGCCGCCAGGAACATGGTGGAAACGCACCATCAGTGGGGGGGGGGAAGGGGCTCTTCCCCCCACGGCCCGTCACGGATACCGTGGTTGACCGTGATAGACCGTGAGAAAACTTGGCAAGACCTAACAAAACTTGAATACAGAGGAAAAGTTTTGTCAAAATCTCACGGCGGACTACGTTTTTGGCAAACGGGGCTGCCGTGGCCGCCGGGGACATGGTGTAAACCTAGCATAAACTAAACAAAAGTAAGCAACGTACACGTGCCCCCCATTAATTTGAAGAAAAATAAGCACTAGTCACTAAGGGGGGGGGGGGGGGGGTGGTTAAAGACAAAGACATACATAAGGTGTGCTCCCGATAATTCTTTGTGCCGGCTCCTCCGTTCAGTCCGACCAAGCTACGCCTCTGGCAGTTGATACTGAACGTCCCCATATCTAAAGCAAATTTGATTTATAACTATAAGTTTCGACGACAAATCACGTGGAGTTGCGAACTCAAGGTATGAATCACGAGAATTTTAAAAGACTACTTCCTTATCGGTAAAATCACATTCACAATGGTCATGTTGTAGATCTAGCATGTCCTCCGTATTGTTCTGAGGTGCATGGCGGGGAAAATCTTTATCTTTATCAGGTTTTTAGAACTAAGTGCATTTCCGGTACTGATCTCCACGTTCTTTCCCGCATCTAACAGACTTAATGTTATGTGAGCAGGGTCGAAATATTATCACGATTTCGATTTCTAGAACTTTGTGCAGTTCTTTTTCTGATCTTTGTGTTCTCCGGCATCTGAAATGAATAACTTGTTGCTGACGTTTGCCATTTTGATATGGTTCATCGGTACATCGTCGTCACAAGGACCAGGTAAGCTTTGGACACGTTTGGGGAGTAAATGTGAACAAATAGGAGTGTTTTAATTTCCAACAGTGGTCGTAGAATGTTAAGCATATGCAGAGGGGGGGGGGGGGGGGGGGGGGGGTATGGGGATGAGGGTTTAAAGGGTGACTAAATTGCAAATGCATGTTGACTTTTGTTGATCTGTAATAATGAATACATCACATATCTTTTGACTATTTGATGAACACTTTTGTCATATTTTTATATTATTTTTTCTATTCATTTTATTCTACCTGCTAAGCTCCACCCCTAAAAAACCTCCAGCATTGACTTTTGTGACATCATAATACCATTCAACCATCAGTTAGCTAGATAAACATGAACAAAAGATATGTTCTCACCCACTATGTACCTTATTGCATTAGAATTTGATGTTTTCATTGAAACCCTTCTTTTCATGATGGTGAGTGGGCATTTTAGGGTTGAAGCTTAGCAAGTAGAATAAAAGTAATAGAAAAAATAATATAACAAATATGACAAAAATGTACATCAAATAGTCAAAAGATATGTGATGTATTCATTATTACAGATCAACAAAAGTCAACATGCATTTGTAATTTAGTCACCCTTTAAAGCCCCCCCTTTGATGAAAAATGGGGGGGGGGGGGGGGGGGGGGGTTACACCCCCCTTTACCACTTTGTACTGGTCTCGAGACCACATTTAAAGGGACAGTCCCTCTTTTAACGTCTGAACAGTTTCCAGTTGACGGATGGGGATGAATGTAACACACACAAACAAATCAGATCGAACAGCCCCGGAATTTGGATTCTACGAATGAAAAAAACGAATGCGTCCCCCCATCAAACTATATATCAGTCAAGAATGAAGTTTAACTTATTTAGCGTAATATTACAACAATATTGCACTTATTCTTGTGAAGGTATTGTGAAGCCGACATTTGTAAAGGTATGTCACGGAAAAAGATCTAAAAAATGAAGAATATATAATTACATGTAGTCAGTTTAAGCGAGGTTTGGTTATTTTGATTAGTAATCGCTTACCCACTGTTATTCATGCGCGGGTCACATAGGGGTCACGCATAGCGCTGTAGCGTTCCGTGGAATCCGTGAGCGAACTTTCTCGACGGGTGATGCACGTTTCATGCACAATTAACCGTTGGACGATGGTTTATTAGATTTAGGTCTATAACTCCACGAAGAAGAGATTTCAAGCCCTAATTTTTTCAGGCATGCTATTAAATGACATTTTCTTTCATATAAAACAATAACCTCGCAACTTTTGAAATTTGGCTTGCAAAGGGGAATGTCCCTTTAAGCGGTCTCGACCATCATAACCGATGGTCCATGCCACAACTTAACAAGTGGCCTCGGTCTCGACCTCGAACATTTTTGACAGATCTTGGTCTTGGCCTCGAAAATTGTTGAATGATCTCGTACTCGGCTTCAAGAATTCTTGACTGACACCCCCCTCGAAAATACTTAACGGACACCCCCCCTCGAACAATTTTGACCGACCGCCCCTCGAAAATTGTTGACGGACATCCCTCTTCGAAAATGTTTGACGGACACCCTCCTCCCCCTGATATAAAATAATTGACTTTGTCAAGCTCTGTTTAAACGATGTAATTGCTGTATTATTTTGTTGTTGACATTTTTGTATGATGTTGTTATATAATATACTATACTACTACTACTACTACTACTACTACTACTACTACTACTACTACTACTACTACTACTACTACTACTACTACTCTTACTACTACTACTACTACTACTACTACTACTACTACTACTACTACTATACTACTACTAATACTAATACTAATACTACTAATACTACTACTACTACTACTACTACTACTACTACTACTACTACTACTACCTAAACAAACTCGTGTCACTGCAACATTTATTGCCTTTGTATCTCATTACAGATTTCCAATGTTACTTCACTTTATTTTACGCATGCAATTTTATCCCGGACGATGATGACAATGGTAACTGGTTCAAGACGAGGTATCCTTTGCCGAGTAAGACATAATAATTCAAATCGATATAATTGTTGTCATTTTGTTGATATAGGCCTAGTATAGTCATCGTGGTAACTCTGATGGATTTAATGATATTTACATTCCATTATAATACTGTCTAGGAAATAAACACACACTATGATGGTAACATTGCAAAACCACTCACATATACATGTGAATTTCCAATTACAACTTTTACTTTGTCATAGGTGTGAATTGGTGTGAACTATTTGATTTCTAAAATGTTGGTCTAGCCATTGTATTTGTGTTAATATGATTGCGTAAATACAGAGATCAACATTTGCAGCATATTTTGAGGACATGCACGAAAACCAGACAATGTGCATTGCAGAAAAGAATATTCAATAATTAATCTGATGCTTTGTGCGAGATTTAGCGTTACTCATTATGGAAGACATATTTAAAGGAAATATTCCGTTTTATATTTATGGACATTACAAGTTGGTTAACTGACTGTACATTCTTACATGAGAAGACGGATGGAGAGATAAAACAAAGAAATAGGCCTACCATTATTGACTCAAATGCTTTCATCACCAGACGAATTACAAGGTATGCATATTGAATATAAACTGTTTACATGATCTTGATAAAACCAAAAATATCTTACACGAAATAAATTGACATGTCCTGAATAGTATCATAATATAGATATTGCATACATACTTTAATTTACATGATTTTCTTGTTTTCTTCATGCAGATAACTATTATTATCCATTCTTTTCGAGGCCAAGTTCTGCAAATAACACAGTGAAGTGTTATTTACCCGACTTCCAATCACGGGCGGGGACAATGACGTTCAGGTACTGGGCGGATGCCAACGGTCATCTGGAGGTTTCGGTGTGCGCAGACGGCTCTGACGTGCGTTCGTTCAATGACACATCAGATGACTGGACGAACGTGCAAATAAATATTACTTGCAGTTCATTGATGAAAGTAAGCTTACATTATACCGTCCTATTCAAAACTGTAAATAATCTAGATTGACAGTATGATATGTACATATAATATCTACATTATTAGCCCGACTCTTCACCAGTGCTAAAAGTACAGAAATTATCTCTCAGTAAACCAGTTAAACCGTTCACATCTTATTATTTGCAATGTTACGATTTCCCGTCCATGCAGATACTTTCCGCATACAATTCGATGAACTAATTAATATTCAAAGCACATGAAAATACGCGTTTTATACGAACTGATGCATTTTGTAGAACTTTGTTTTGTCATTAAGAGGATGATTGTGTTAATTTCAAAATGGTTATACATTATTATCTTTGGACAGTTGAATATGATGTTCCATCCAAAATGCACTGTTGAAAAAGTGCAAAGTTTGTTTGTGCAGAAAGATGTAAAAGATATTTAGAGTCAATATTAATATGATAACGGGTTTGCCTTTTATCTTATTTCTTTTCAGTGTGGTAAGAATGGTCGCAAGACGGGGGGAAATGTGTTGAATATATGAAATTCTTTCCCTATACACTACCATATTCTTCAATTTGTTTTGTAAATGTTGTAAAATAATGTTTGTAATTTACTTATTGTACATCTCTTGTTCATGTTGTTGGAAATGGAAAATAAACCTGAAACTTGATTCTACTCGAGTGGGGAATATGATCAAAATAACTTCATAAATACTATCAATCATAATTGTATATGGATTTTCCGCTCATTCGTACCCTATTCCTTACCCCCCCCCCCCCCCCCCCTTCATACAATTTTGCTTCCCCGTGTTGCTGATCTAAGTAATGCCACTGTCACTTATAAATCTTCCAGATATCTCTCACGGCAGTACAAGACAGCGATGACGCACCAACCATACAAGTCGATGATATTGAAGTTTTTGAAATATTTCCACCAAGTACAACAACAACAACAAGTTTTGTACCGACATCAACTCAGCATCCATCTTCGATTACGACATCACATACAGGAACAACCAATGAATCTGGATCGGGAGAAGGACATAGTGGTAGGTACTCATTTTAAAGGGATACAACACCCCAACAAATAATATTTGATGAAATAGATGGATATATATAGATGGTATTTTATTGATTTAATGATCCGCGGTTTTACAACTGAATTGCACATGAATGAAAAGATTATATACACTGTGAACATTTAAAGTACATTTAGTTAAGAATTATTAAAACATTTATGTTATTGCTACGTAGATACCATACATTATACAATCAAAACTAAAATTTTCTAAAAGAGACAACTACTTCATCATTTTAGTAATCGATTCATCTACTTAAAGTGATCCATTAACTTTTTTCAAAATCACTTGGAGCTTTCACACTTCTCTTGGACCTTGTCTGTCTAACGATAACAGAATAATGAAATAGGTTTTGATTTTTTAAATGTCTCCCTAATAGTGGATATATTTATAATATAATTGAAATGCGTTCCAGAACGCTTTTCGATTGTAGTACAAATCAAAGGGCATGCAGTAGTAGTGATACTATCATTATGACATCAATTTTATTGATTATCTTAGGTAAACAAGTTCCTTTTCTATATTTAAAGGGGTAGTTTAGTTTTGGTAGAGAGGGCGCTGCACATCACAATTTTTTTGTGAGGTAATGAAAAACTGAGTGTCGAATTTGAGAGAACATGCAATTTTAATGGCAGAGTAAACTTTATTTGGTCAAAATCGACCCAGAAACGGCTGAAATATCAATAAATATATCTGATCTTATAATTTTTTGGGGCCCAAATAATTAGATGATTTTTTCAAAAAATAAAAAAAATGCTTGCACTTTTTCAAAAATTTTCAAAAGCGTTTTTTAAATAGTTGTTGATGATCTCTCTATTTAATCATTATTTCAATAAAACATCACATGCATAAATTTGTATGAAAAATGGTTGAAACCAATGCCTTTTTAGAAAGCGCCCTCTTATGTTTTAATGGCTCTTTTTGAATGATAACGGGCATTTTACTTAGTCGTTTGTAATTTTGTATACATTTCGAGCATGGTGGAGTTATAACTATTAGTTTATTATGTTACTGTCCAGGTTTGGTTACTAAAGTTCAGCCTTACCAAAACTGTACTACCCCTTTAACTATACTAATAATCGATAATAATAATTTATATATATAGCGCATTTCCAATTAAAAAACTGATCGATGCGCCTCACAAATAACCTACAACATAAATAAATACGTCTTCAAATTTCTTTTAAAAATATCTAATGTTAGGGACAATCTTAAATCTTCTGGCAAGTTTTTCCAAACTGAAGGGCCAGCCGATAAAAACTACGCTCACCACCCTTTGAATTTGTTCTTGGAACCATTAACATTGAAGTATCTACTCTAAAACGTCATCAGTATGGCCAATGATGAGGTTTTCTTGTAAAACTTGCAAAGATCTTCATTGAAGCGTTTATTTGACGGTAGTTCCTTGACTTGATGGTAACTTTTTGAATCGGTGGTTTTGCAATGTTGAGACTTGAGATCAAAGTTAACAAGGTAATGATCAGACATTCCCTTGTCAAGAACAACGCAGTCCTCAGAAGAATCTTACAACAATATGTTTCCTGATATATTTAAAACCTGCTTGATGCCATTCATGAGCAGTTGTAATATGTTAAATGTTTGTTTTTCATCAAGATTATTTTTGTCTCTAATGAACAGAGATCACTTTCGTGTCATAATTATGCTTAAATATTATGGAAGCGTATAGGCATGCTACTGTGAAAGTG
>JBAMJV010006933.1:0-12500 GCA_037951105.1 Echinarachnius parma | reverse complement strand
AACTGTCAACAAATCTGCCACGGCAACCTAGCAGGCCGTAGTAAAACGGGGTGAACGCAACAAAACGTGACAGGCCGTAACAAAACTTGGAGGCTGTCCGTAGTAGGACGGGAAGACATTCCCCGACATCTCACGGTCCTTCCTCCAAGTTTTGTTACGGCCTATTACGTACTGTCACGTTTTGTTGCGTTCACCCCGTTTTACTTTGGCCTGCTAGGCTTCTCATCCGCATCGTGACTGCCGTGGCAAATCTTTTGACAGTTTAAAAATCTGGCCTGGCATCCACGGCAATCGCGGCCTGTCACGTTTGCCCATTCCGTCCCCCCGCGTTGTCTCACGTCCATCCCGTTTTGTCCACGGTGGCCTGAAACGGGGCTGCCGTGGCCGCCAGGAACATGGTTGTAAACGCACCATCAGTGGGGGGAAGGGGCTCTTCCCCCCACGGCCCTTCACGGATACCGTGGTTGACCGTGATAGACCGTGAGAAAACTTGGCAAGACCTAACAAAACTTGAATACAGAGGAAAAGTTTTGTCAAAATCTCACGGCGGACTACGTTTTTGGCAAACGGGGCTGCCGTGGCCGCCGGGGACATGGTGTAAACCTAGCATAAACTAAACAAAAGTAAGCAACGTACACACGCCAGGCATACAAATAGATATTCTATTTACTCTGCATTTTTCATGATCATGATAACGAAGTCCATTTTTTGTGCAAACACAACTGCGGTAGACAGTGGCGTAGCGAGGAGGGGGGGGGGGACGTGCCCCCCATTAATTTGAAGGAAAAATAAGCACTAGTCACTAAGGGGGGGGGGGGGGGGGGTGGTGGTTAAAGACAAAGACATACATAAGGTGTGCTCCCGATAATTCTTTGTGCCGGCCCCTCCATTCAGTCCGATCACGCTACGCCTCTGGCAGTTGATACTGAACGTCCCCATATCTAAAGCAAATTTGATTTATAACTATAAGTTTCGACGACAAATCACGTGGAGTTGCGAACTCAAGGTATAAATCACGAGAATTTTAAAAGACTACTTCCTTATCGGTAAAATCACATTCACAATGGTCATGTTGTAGATCTAGCATGTCTTCCGTATTGTTCTGAGGTGCATGGCGGGGAAAATCTGAAGATTTATCAGGTTTTTAGAACTAAGTGCATTTCCGGTACTGATCTCCACGTTCTTTCCCGCATCTAACAGACTTAATGTTATGTGAGCAGGGTCGAAATATTATCACGATTTCGATTTCTAGAACTTTGTGCAGTTCTTTTTCTGATCTTTGTGTTCTCCGGCATCTGAAATGAATAACTTGTTGCTGACGTTTGCCATTTTGATATGGTTCATCGGTACATCGTCGTCACAAGGACCAGGTAAGCTTTGGACACGTTTGGGGAGTAAATGTGAACAAATAGGAGTGTTTTAATTTCCAACAGTGGTCGTAGAATGTTAAGCATGCAGAGGGGGGGGGGGGGGGGGGGGGTATGAGGATGAGGGTTTAAAGGGTGACTAAATTGCAAATGCATGTTGACTTTTGTTGATCTGTAATAATGAATACATCACATATCTTTTGACTATTTGATGAACACTTTTGTCATATTTTTATATTATTTTTTCTATTCATTTTATTCTACCTGCTAAGCTCCACCCTAAAAAACCTCCAGCATTGACTTTTGTGACATCATAATACCATTCAACCATCAGTTAGCTAGATAAACATGAACAAAAGATATGTTCTCACCCACTATGTACCTTATTGCATTATAATTTGATGTTTTCATTGAAACCCTTCTTTTCATGATGGTGAGTGGGCATTTTAGGGTTGAAGCTTAGCAAGTAGAATAAAAGTAATAGAAAAAATAATATAACAAATATGACAAAAATGTACATCAAATAGTCAAAAGATATGTGATGTATTCATTATTACAGATCAACAAAAGTCAACATGCGTTTGTAATTTAGTCACCCTTTAAAGCCCCCCCTTTGATGAAAAATGGGGGGGGGGGGGGGGTTACACCCCCCTTTACCACTTTGTACTGGTCTCGAGACCACATTTAAAGGGACAGTCCCTCTTTTAACGTCTGAACAGTTTCCAGTTGACGGATGGGGATGAATGTAACACACACAAACAAATCAGATCGAACAGCCCCGGAATTTGGATTCTACGAATGAAAAAAACGAATGCGTCCCCCCATCAAACTATATATCAGTCAAGAATGAAGTTTAACTTATTTAGCGTAATATTACAACAATATTGCACTTATTCTTGTGAAGGTATTGTGAAGCCGACATTTGTAAAGGTATGTCACGGAAAAAAAATTGCAAATGCATGTTGACTTTTGTTGATCTGTAATAATGAATACATCACATATCTTTTGACTATTTGATGAACACTTTTGTCATATTTTTATATTATTTTTTCTATTCATTTTATTCTACCTGCTAAGCTCCATCCCTAAAAAACCTCCAGCATTGACTTTTGTGACATCATAATACCATTCAACCATCAGTTAGCTAGATAAACATGAACAAAAGATATGTTCTCACCCACTATGTACCTTATTGCATTAGAATTTGATGTTTTCATTGAAACCCTTCTTTTCATGATGGTGAGTGGGCATTTTAGGGTTGAAGCTTAGCAAGTAGAATAAAAGTAATGGAAAAAATAATATAACAAATATGACAAAAATGTACATCAAATAGTCAAAAGATATGTGATGTATTCATTATTACAGATCAACAAAAGTCAACATGCGTTTGTAATTTAGTCACCCTTTAAAGCCCCCCCTTTTGTATTCAAATTTAGGCATTGGTCTCTATTTTCTTTTGAATTTGTAGAACCCGCGGATACTAGTTGTTGTTTTATTATTTATGTTCCGCATTTGATGCAATATATTACTGTACGATATCATTTAAATTGCATACAATCATGTATGATGAATATGAGGACTAGTTTTACATTTGTATTGATAGTTATTAATATTTTAAGTATATATATGTACGACTTTGTTGATTGGATAAAGCTAAAGAATTTAACGATAGGATTTGATTTGTATTTATTTATTGGTAATAAAATATTTGTTTGAAATGTTGAGAATTGATATATAGTATAATGATTTAATGTTAAAGTTTTACTCTGAATTATAAAACCTGTCTAGTTGGTAAATATAAAATGATAATACGCAATAAGTTAATGTTGTTGAATACTTTACAGTGAAACTTTTGGATGCAATTTATACATAATATTTCATTGGTAACGGGGGATGTGACGTTATTATTCTGTTTAAAAGGGAGCACATGAAGAAATTGATTTTTGGTTTATTTATATGAAAATAATTATACAAAATATGTAATTGTTAGATGGTAGTTTGATTTAATGTATACCATATTGAAATGCTATGGATGTCAAATAATATTGTTTATGAATGTGATTTAATTGTATTTTGATATGTCAATTCATTGTACGATATATGTAACCAGTGGAAAACAATTTTCTATGTAAAAGATCATGGACATAATAAACTTCAATTCAAAAATGGGGGGGGGGGGGGCGGGTTACACCCCCCTTTACCACTTTGTACTGGTCTCGAGACCACATTTAAAGGGCAGTCCCTCTTTTAACGTCTGAACAGTTTCCAGTTGACGGATGGGGATGAATGTAACACACACAAACAAATCAGATCGAACAGCCCCGGAATTTGGATTCTACGAATGAAAAAAACGAATGCGTCCCCCCATCAAACTATATATCAGTCAAGAATGAAGTTTAACTTATTTAGCGTAATATTACAACAATATTGCACTTATTCTTGTGAAGGTATTGTGAAGCCGACATTTGTAAAGGTATGTCACGGAAAAAGATCTAAAAAATGAAGAATATATAATTACATGTAGTCAGTTTAAGCGAGGTTTGGTTATTTTGATTAGTAATCGCTTACCCACTGTTATTCATGCGCGGGTCACGTAGCTAGCGCGGTCACATAGGGGTCACGCATAGCGCTGTAGCGTTCCGTGGAATCCGTGAGCGAACTTTCTCGACGGGTGATGCACGTTTCATGCACAATTAACCGTTGGACGATGGTTTATTAGATTTAGGTCTATAACTCCACACGAAGAAGAGATTTCAAGCCCTAATTTTTTCAGGCATGCTATTAAATGACATTTTCTTTCATACAAAACAATAACCTCGCAACTTTTGAAATTTGGCTTGCAAAGGGGAATGTCCCTTTAAGCGGTCTCGACCATCATAACCGATGGTCCATGCCCACAACTTAACAAGTGGCCTCGGTCTCGACCTCGAACATTTTTGACAGATCTTGGTCTGGGCCTCGAAAATTGTTGAATGATCTCGTACTCTCGGCTTCAAGAATCTTGACTGACCACCCCCCTCGAAAAATACTTAACGGACACCCCCCTCGAACAATTTTGACCGACCGCCCCCTCGAAAATTGTTGACGGACATCCCTCTTCGAAAATGTTTGACGGAGCACCCTCCTCCCCCTGATATAAAATAATTGACTTTGTCAAGCTCTGTTTAAAACGATGTAATTGCTGTATTATTTTGTTGTTGACATTTTTGTATGATGTTGTTATATAATATACTACTACTACTACTACTACTACTACTACTACTACTACTACTACTACTACTACTACTACTACTACTACTACTACTACTACTACTCTTACTACTACTACTACTACTACTACTATCTACTACTACTACTACTACTACTACTAATACTAATACTAATACTACTTTAATACTACTACTACTACTACTACGTACTACTACTACTACTACTACTACTACTACTACTACTACTAAACAAACTCGTGTCACTGCAACATTTATTGGCCTTTGTATCTCATTACAGATTTCCAATGTTACTTCACTTTATTTTACGCATGCAATTTTATCCCGGACGATGATGACAATGGTAACTGTTCAAGACGAGGTATCCTTTGCCGAGTAAGACATAATAATTCAAATCGATATAATTGTTGTCATTTTGTTGATATAGGCCTAGTATAGATCATCGTGGTAACTCTGATGGATTATATAATATTTACATTTCCATTATAATACTGTCTAGGAAATAAACACAACACTATGATGGTAACATTGCAAAACCACTCAAATATACATGTGAATTTCCAATTACAAATTTACTTTGTCATAAGTGGTGAATTGGTGTGAACTATTTGATTTCTAAAAGTTGTCTAGCCATTGTATTTGTGTTAATATGAATTGCGTAAATACAGAGATCAACATTTGCAGCATATTTTGAGGGACATGCACGAAAACCAGACAATGTGCATTGCAGAAAAGAATATTCAATAATTAATCTGATGCTTTGTGCGAGATTTAGCGTTACTCATTATGGAAGACATATTAAAGGAAATATTCCGTTTTATATTTATGGACATTACAAGTTGGATTAACTGACTGTACATTCTTACATTGAGAAGACGGATGAGAGATAAAACAAAGAAATAGGCCTACCATTATTGACTCAAATGCTTTTCATCACCAGACGAATTACAAGGTATGCATATTGAATATAAACTGTTTACATGATCTTGATAAAACCAAAAATATCTTACACGAAATAAATTGACATGTCCTGAATAGTATCATAATATAGATATTGCATACATACTTTAATTTACATGATTTTCTTGTTTTCCTTCATGCAGATAACTATTATTATCCATTCTTTTCGAGGCCAAGTTCTGCAAATAAAACACAGTGAAGTGTTATTTACCCGACTTCCAATCACGGGCGGGGACAATGACGTTCAGGTACTGGGCGGATGCCAACGGTCATCTGGAGGTTTCGGTGTGCGCAGACGGCTCTGACGTGCGTTCGTTCAATGACACATCAGATGACTGGACGAACGTGCAAATAAATATTACTTGCAGTTCATTGATGAAAGTAAGCTTACATTATACCGTCCTATTCAAAACTGTAAATAATCTAGATTGACAGTATGATATGTACATATAATATCTACATTATTAGCCGACTCTTCACCAGTGCTAAAAGTACAGAAATTATCTCTCAGTAAACCAGTTAAACCGTTCACATCTTATTATTTGCAATGTTACGATTTCCCGTCCATGCAGATACTTTCCGCATACAATTCGATGAACTAATTAATATTCAAAGCACATGAAAATACGCGTTTTGTACGCATTGATGCATTTTGTAGAACTTTGTTTTGTCATTGAGAGGATGACTGTGTTAATTTCAAAATGGTTATACATTATTATCTTTGTACAGTTGAATATATGTTCCATCCAAAATGCAGTGTTGAAAAAGTGCAAAGTTTGTTTGTGCAGAAAGATGTAAAAAGTATTTAGAGTCAATATTAATATGATAACGGTTTGCCTTTTATCTTATTTCTTTTCAGTGTCGTAAAAAATGGTCGCAAGACGGGGGAAATGTGTTGAATATATGAATTCTTTCCCTATACACTACCATATCTTCAATTTGTTTTGTAAATGTTGTAAAATAATGTTTGTAATTTAATTATTGTAAATCTCTTGTTCATGTTGTTGGAAAATAAACTTGAAACTTGATTCTACTCGAGTGGGGAATATGAACAAAATACTTCAGGAATACTATCATTCATAATTTGTATATGGATTTCCCGCTCATATCGTACCCTGTTCCTTGCCCCCCCCCCCCCCCCCCCCCCCCCTCGTACCATTTGCTTCCCCGTGTTGCTGATCTAAGTAATGCCACTGTCACTTAAATCTCCAGATATCTCTCACGGCAGTACAAGACAGCGATGACGCACCAAACCATACAGTCGATGATATTGAAGTTTTTGAAATATTTCCACCAAGTACAACAACAACAACAAGTTTTGTACCGACATCAACTCAGCACCCATCTTCGATTACGACATCACCTACAGGAACAACCAAGCATACTGGATCGGGAGAAAGTCAAAGTGGTAGGTATTCATTTTAAAGGGATACATCACCACAATGATCTTTGATGAAATAGATGGATATAGATAAATGTAATTTTATTGATTTAATGATCCGCATTTTAACACCTGGAATTGCACATGAATGACAAGATTATACACTTGGACAAATGACAGTACTTTTAGTTAAGAATTATTACAACATTTATGTTATTGCTACGGAGATATCATACATTATACAATTCAAATTGAAATTGTCTAAAAGAGACAACTACTTTTTTGTAATCGATTTCATCCACTCAAAATTATCCATTAAAGGAACTACATCGTCTAGATGGCCTAATTTTCACAATAAGCTCTCTATACGTACTTATCCCTCAATAAATAGAATTTGGCAGTCATTTCCCCATGAAATCAATCAATTTTGGGTTATTAGTATATATCTAATTGTCCTGGAACGCCCCTTTTAATCGCCAAATTGTGACGTCATCTAAAGAACGGACTAATGAACTAAATCTGTAGATGACGTAAGCCAATGAATTGTCAATCACATGTCAATCACGCTGCCGATTCTTGACCTAAAAGGTGGGTTGGGTCGTAAACTGGCTGCTAAAGTGAGATTTGGCATCAGAAAATTTGTCCACCATCACTACTGTGTTTATTTCATGGATTTTTTTTCGGCAGACCTATTTTATAAGTCATCAACTATGGAGTTAAGTCTCAAGTACGTTGTATTCTTTATTTCCTTTAGCTTTTTTTTTCAAAATCACTTGGAGCTCTCTCACACTCTTGAACCTTGCTGTCTAGTTTGCTAACAATACCAGAATAATTGAAAATTGAAATGCGTTCCGGAACGCTTTTTCGATTGTAGGTAAAAAATCGAAGGCATGGCTTTAGTAGTTGATACTCAGATATGACATTAATTTGATTGGTTATATTAGGTAAACAAGTCCTTTTTCGTATATTTAACTATCACACATAATTCAGAAGAATCTTACACTAATATGTTTGTACACGGCTAGATTATTTAGCATGAACAAAGATCACTTTCGTGTCATAATTATGCTTAAATATTAGGCATGCTTAGGGCATGCTGCTGTGAAAATTACGCATTTGTTGACATTCACTCTGATAACTATCAGTTATCTTTCACATCAATATGAAATGTTCTTCTATTTTTCAACTACTAAGAATTTTACATTTTCTCGTTAAATCATGTACAGATAAGAATGCGGTCGTAATACCAGCTACCGTTGTCCCGATCCGTCCTAGTCATCATCGCCATTGCAGTCTTCTTCGTAGTTACACATCGCAGGTACAGTACATCGTCAAAGTCCAATTCTTCAAAACCTCAAACAAACCTAAAAAAAAACTCAGTGGCGTAGCGTTGTCGCCTGAGGGGGGGGTGGGGGGGGGGGGGGGGGGGGGGGGGGGGGGGGGGGGGGGTGGGGGGGGGTGGGAACCGAATTAATGAGGGCACACATCATGTATGTCCTTAGTTTCCACAGATTTTCGCCATTTTGTTTTTTTCCTACAAATTATATTGGGGCACGTTCATCCAAGCCCCCAGGAGCTACGCCCTAGCTCCCTTTATCCTAATCATAATGATTATAATACTTGCAAAACTACACATTGTTTAACGCACAAAATGTGTTCAGCTGGGACTCTAAGGGAATATAATATAAAGTAAACATTGCTAAGGTGACGGCTTCATAGTTTCCCATGCAGCGTTTGTCCCGGGTCCGATCCCGATGTCAGTGACACCAACTCTACCGATCTCTATCTGTATTGAATCAATGTGAAATATTGGGAAAGCGCAATGTATTCTTAAAAAACGGAATAAGAGACAATGTGAGGTGATCTTGCACATCATATATAGCCATACTGGAATGACAAAGTGTTGCCACAGTGTGAACACTCTGTGATTTACAGTATGGACCACAGTGTGAATACACTATGTAGACCATGTTAATTGGAGCGTTTTAAACAGTGTGAACACTGATCACACTGTGACACCCCTATGAACACAACTGTGGGCACACTATTTTACACAGTGTGAACCGTAGGAAACTTCAAACTGTGGTGACATTCAAATGTGCTCACAGCGTGTTCATAGTAGTGATCTACAAGATTGTCACAGTGTGGTGAGTGTTCACACTGTTAAAACGCTCAAACTTAACCAAGTCTACACAGTATGTTCATACCGTGGGCCATTGTGACCACTGTGTTCTTTCAGTTAGGGTATTTTGGTAATAATTAATTAGAATAACATCTAACTTGTCCCTAATTATATGGCGAAAATATGTTTGATGAAGTTTGTGTCGTCAATCCATGTTCTTCACCTTTGCAGACATCACTTAGGAGATGTCCAGTGTTAATGGGCCATTAGGCCAACATTATTATCTCAAGAAGTAACGCAATTTTGCATGTTTTCCTCCAATGTTTTATGTTTCAACATATAGAAGAAGAGCGTCCATAAAGAAACCCCGCAACCCTCCAGGAGCGACAGGAATCTTCAGATACAGACAACACATACGCCAATGCAGCATTCTCACCCAGAAATTCCAAATCCCGTGCAACCCAACCATATCCACCAGACTTGCTTCAAGAGCTTGGAAAGATCTTCCCAATGCCGTTGACAACGTCGGGGGTTCCTCAGCTAGCATACATGTGCAAGTGCCGATATGGTGAAGCCACCGACAGGAAACGCAGATACAGTTATACGAAAGCCCTTCCCGGTACCGTGGTAGAGACGACAGTGACTGGAAAAAGCCCCCCCAAAACTCACATCATGCCACTAAAGCTCAAGGAGATGCGACAAGGGAATCAGAATGTCACGCAATGAACAACAAAAGGTGTCGCGTTCGCAAACTGCGAACTGATTGATAATGATTACAACGTCCTTGAACCAACAACCGGATCTCACTATCATCCAGGTCAGAAGGCATGTCAAACCCACAATTTCTGAGGATGATGCTTACCAGCATCATCCGATCACGATGGTTGCACACCAGCTGCACACCCGGACAGCGGATATGGGGTTGTCAACAACCGAATCGCAAGGCGAAGGGATATACAACGTGCTTGATCACGGTGAGTCTCGTTAGGAGGTCAACGGTCGCAAGGAAACACGCAAGTCGATTTTGGGAAGGGTGCGCAAAACGAGGTCGACAGTGAGGACAACACTCATGGTCCCGTAGATGAGGGCGATCTGGACAATTTCCTCCTACTACCTACCCTGACAACCATGACAGCGGTGCGTATGGTGTTTCTCGAAACAGAATCATGAACCGTGACTGGTCATGCTAGTAGGTTCCAGTATCACGTACAAGTACTTCACCAATCTTTCAAAGACAACGACTGTTGAGAACAGAAGGCAGACCTCCGCAAGATGACGACTAGGCTGCTGTTGATGAATACAATGTCCACCACGCCAGGAAGGAAGTAGCGGACTAACACCAGTACCTTAGCTCTCTTCGCAAATGGTCCCAGTCATATCCACTAAGGAGCCACCAACATCGAGGACTACAACCCTCCTTTCACACTCACGGCAAAGAGCTAGGGGACTACTATCAATGTTCCAAGACCCCTCCGCAAAGGACCATCTTGAAAAGTCATTCTCAGCAAGGTGCCCCAGATGTTGAAGACTTACAACATCCTTCACTCTGGGAAAGAGGTTGGCGACAACCACCAAGTATCAAGTGCCTGATCATCCTAGAGACAGCGACGACGTTTATTATTCTGCAATAAACGACCAGAATGCAACAGGCAATGGTGTGATCGGCTCAACATAAGCCGTGATCTACAGCGATGAAGTTTACTCGTACTTCAACAATTAACCCATTGCCTACTGGAACATGCTCGTGCTAAATAATAGGCAGAACAAATATTCATACTCCTAACACAACCCTAATTAATAAAATATACTGTGTACGTAAGTGCGATGGATCACGCGAAGTGTTACACCCATTCTATTCTTTATAATGTAAATTCTGACTAGCACAGCAGTTGAGAGGGGTTTCATAGGGGAAATGCCGCCATAAGTCTAGAGCTATGTGGATCCATGTATATGGAGCTATACGGTCTAGCAATCGGGGGTAGGGTGGTGGTGTGAGGGGGAGGGGGGGGGGGGGGGGGGGGTAGCATGTGGCCCCCGTCCTTGACCTAAAAAACAATTACAAAACATAATAGTACAAAAAAAAGACGGTATGGGCAAAATACCTCGATACAACGACACCCCCATTTAGACTCTCCCGCATGTTGTTTCTCCGCAATTACATTATGATACAAAAACAAACAAACAAGTCAAAGATTCACGACGTCGGCCAAATGCTCTCATGTGGCGAGAAATATGACTGCAGATGAATTAAGAAAATGGGAGGTCTACGTTGTACACAATTTATCATACAAAGTTTGTAAAGGCCGCTCGCACCCCAAATAATGTTGAATTATTATATCTTTCTTGTACTGATATGCATCATGTTTTTTGTTTACATTATGTCTGTTGTTGTAACATTGAAATGTCATTATGCCCATTTGTATGATTACGAATAATACATATTTCCATTATCATTCATAAACGGCGATGTCCAATTGCTTTATTGCTGTGTATACCTTTGTTATGTTGAATTAGCCATTGGGATTTTCTATGTTTTACATTGTTTTATAAATCCTTGGGTTGAACTATAAAAATGCAAGCATTTATTTTGCCGTTAGACGAAATGCAATGGCTTGTTTGGGCTTGGCACACTTTGCAAGCACGCTTACGTATGATTTGTTGAGGTAATTGTTATTAATGCTTTTGATGTGATTGATTCCTTGAGGTATTCCATTGATACGATATCACACCACTGTGTATTCCAATAACTTTGTACATATTAATAATAAATTTACAATCATATTACTTTTATACGTCACTTGCATTTTAATGTCTTGAAATAGTAACATTTATACGCCATCAACGACTGTCGCTGAAAGTGATAACACAAATTGCTGCAGATGTTGATAATTTTACTTATGTATTATCAAAATTTCAAAATTTGGGTAATTAAAAGTCAAAGAAAGAAGCATATCGGAAAAATAATAAATTGCATTAATTTTTACCAAACTCAATTGAGACAAATATTGTTCAAAATAAATGATATAAAGAAGGCTTATACTAAACACATTCTGAATGTTTATTTCGTCAAATACGTCAAAGTTGAGAGTTTCACTGCACCGCCGCTAGAGATTGGGTCAAATTTATCACCTTTTTTGCCCGTCTTCTATTTCGCCATACCGTGGCTGACAATGCTCGATTCGGTTTGCATGTGATTTACACATGAGTGCATTTATTGCCGATTTGTATTTGAATCTGTAGTATTAAGTGTTTATCATTTGTGTCAAAACTCTTTACAATTAACAGATTAGTTGGTGATAAAAATCGTATATATTTCATTTTTGGTGTGTTGGGTGTTTCCCAAATATCGGCTATTTGGTTCTTAAGCCAAGAATTCGATGTGTTTGTTTGCTTGATTATTTCGTTGGGAATGAATATGATGCCTCATTAATACAATCATGACC
>JBAMJV010006932.1:0-39147 GCA_037951105.1 Echinarachnius parma | reverse complement strand
TTATTGTTGTTGTTTGTTTATTTTATTGGTTCTAACTATAATTTAAGTATTTTGAAACCCCAAAAACAACATATAAAGTTAAACAACAAAGAAATAAGCCAATTATAAACCTGCATTTACGAAAATAGATAGGTTTCTATATGTAGTTTTGTATCACAAGATCTACGAAATTGTAGGCGATTTCGGCTGACATGCATAGACAAAAGGTCACGTGACTTTGTAACGGTATTTTCCGATTTCATGAATTTTTTGAAATTTACAAATATGCGCAAAGACCCTAAAGAATAAATGTCACGGAGCAGCGGCGCGTCATCTTTACATTCGTTTTGGAGCAATAACAAAAATCGGCGATGGCGCTGCGGGCGGATGTTGGGGGGGGGGGGGGGGGGGGGGGGCCATTATGCCCCCCCCGGCTGCTGAGCTCAAGCCGGCCCTATTAGGGTTAAAATCTCAATGTCAGGTATACCAGCAAGAAGACTATTGCAATAGTCAAGATGTGATGTAATGAAAGCATGGACAAGTTTTTCAGATGATGATTGATCCAAATATTTCCTCAGTTTACCAATTTTATAGATGCCAGACCATCCAGCACTAACAGTTTTTACTAACTTGATCTTTTAATTGGAGATGTTCATGGAATATAATGCCTAGATTCCTAGTCTTTGGAACAGGCTGCACAAAAGTATCTCCAATTTTAATTAATGGGATAGAACAACAAGGACGGAAGCGTGAGCTTATGTAAATAATTTGTGTTTTTTTGTGTCATTAAATTTAAGTTTATTTTGTGTGGCCCAAGACTTAATGTCTGCTACACAAGATTCCAAGCGTTGAATAGCAGTAAGCTTTTCTAATGGATCAAAATCAATATATAATTGTACATCATCTGCATATATCATATGATTGATTTGGTGTTCAGAAATTATGTCACTGAGTGGGCTAGTATAAAATGAAAAAGCAGGCGCGCCGATGACAGACCCCTGTGGAACACCACAATTAAGGAAGTGGGGTTGAGACTTAGATCCATTAATGACAACTGTCTGCTTACGATCCTTGAGATATGATGAGAACCAGGTGAGGGCTGCCTCGCCTAAAGCCATAGCGTGACCGAAGTCTTTCTAATAACATTGTGTGGTCAATTGTGTCAAAGGCTGCGCTGAAATCGAGAAGCACTAAGATTGCTTCGCGATGTTTGTCAGTAGCACTAAGGAGGTCATTCTGGACCCTGAGAAGTGCTGTTTCAGTACTATAATTAAGTCTGTATGCTGATTGTGTTTCTGCATACAAATCGTTGGCTTCAAAGTAATTTTGAAGCTGTTTACAGGCACACCTTTCGATAACCTTGGCAAGGAAAGGTAATTGTGATACTGGCCGATAATTCTGTAGAACATCTCTATCGAGATTTTATTTTTTAATAATCGGCGAAACATGTGACATCTTCAAAACTGCAGGCATTATCCCAGAAGACAATGAACTATTTACAATTTCTGTTATAACTGGGATGAGTGAATCAATGCACTTCTTTAAAAGTTGAGTGGAAATTGGATCAAGCAAACAAGTTTTCAATGGAGATTCCATTACAATTTTCCTTACATTTTCTTCAGTAACCAAACAAAATTCAAAAGTTGATTCCGACTCTCTTCTAGGGGGATCAACTGACAAAGGGAGAGGGTCAGTAGCATCCAGATCAGCACGAATTCCAATGATTTTAGCCTCAAAAAACTCTGCGAATACTCCAGCGAGAGTTTTAGGGCAATCAAATGGAGGCAATACTTTATCGGTATTGGGGGTGCTCAATGATTTAACGATGCTAAAGAGGGTCTTTGCATCACTATTCTTGAGCTTATTAATAAAGAATTGACGTTTAGCTATTTCTAGCTTATCTTTATATACCTATTACAATAATCATTATATATCTGTTTATCAATTGTAAGGCCAGATTTCATGAATTTGCGTTCGAGACGTCGTCTCTTGCGTTTCATTTCATGAAGCTCCTCTTGATTATACCATGTTGGGTTAGTCCTTATAGTCATATCTTTATTAATAATCGGAGCATGAATATCAAGTAGATTGGCGAGAACAGTGTTGTATTGAATTGTCAAATCTTCAACGTCTTGACTTCTATTCAAATACAGAGGTGATTTTAAGATGTCATCCTCAAATCGATGAATATCAATGGAGTGTATTTTTCTAAAAGAAATGTTATTCTTGTCAGCAGGTGGGTGACTAATGTTAACCATGCACTGGATAGCATGATGGTCAGATGGTAACCACTGAATTATTGAGACATCTGAAATGACCTCGACTGATGATCTTCGGGTCATTAATAAATCGAGTGTAGACCATGAGTGTGTGTGACGCATTTACATATTGATGCAAATCAAATAAATTAATAAGGTCGAGCATCTTTTTTCCATCACTATTCTCTAGATTATCAACATGGAGATTGAAGTCTCCTGCGATAATAAAGTTAGTTGATGATACACTAATAGATTCAACTAGTGAAGCGAACTCATCGAAGAAAACAGAAGTGGGGGAGATATTTCTTTTAGAACAAGGGGGTCTGTACACAATTACAAACCTAATAACGAATGACTTAAACTGAATGGACAAATCAATATATTCAAAGATGAATATTTCTCTAATGCATATATCTTAACAACAACTGACTTACGGAGCAGGATGCAGACTCCCCCACCCTTGGTTTGTCTGGATACCTGATGCAGTACAAAATCTGGGAGAGCCTGCTTCAGGTCAGCAATGGTGTGATTATCACGTTCATCACCGTGAAGCCATGATTCACAGATTGCCAAAATATCCAACTTATTTCCAAGTACCAAATCAATGACAGATGTGGTTTTATTTTGTATAGAACGAGCATTCCAAAATGCGAACCTCGCTTTTTCAAAAGGCAACTTACTTGATGCATTATTGACCAATTGATCACTTAGAACTTGTCTATGTGTAGTGATTAATGGTGTAGCGCGAGCATCTTTAAGAAAGTTTGCGTAATTTGAATATTGTAAGTGGAAGCGTTACATATAATCACGAGAAGTGCGTCCTCGGTGTGTTGGTAGTTTTGAATTAATTTGCAAATCCTTGATGGTTCTCCATGCTTGTAGGGGAATCGGACTCTTCGAACAAGAATCACGAAGGGCAAGGAGATCTGACACACTGTATCTTTTATTACGTTGGAGTGATTTTATGTGAATCTCCGTGTTTAGCCCTGGATTAGGGTGAATGTCACCAGCCAAAATAAGGCGGAGTTGGAAAGTGGCTGATGAGTTATGATAGTAAGAAATGCGTGCTCCATGATATTTTGTAGGGCTTTGGAGCTGCCTTCTATAATACACATTACACTTCCAGAACATGTGTATGTCACAATTAATTGAATCACAGTCAGTAATACACAGGCCAAGGGCCAGTAGCATACACACAAAGTGAGCATTCATAGTGATCAATAGCTAAAAGGCTGATGTGACCAGACTATTGTTAATCAAGGATTAATTCCATGGAAAGGCTTTTGTGCAATCCCATCATAATAAAAGAACTGTAGTACTTACTCTCTGCATAGCTTGTAGTGCAGGTTAACTACACAAATAACATGGCTATATAATAATAAAATGGCTGTCTTGAAAAGAGCCATGTATTTCTTCGAGTCACTCAAATTGGCAACGCACTCTGGCAAAGTTGTGGACAACTCTCCATACATGTTGTATGGCCCGTAACCAAGGGATTCGAATGAACCCCCCCCCCTCCCCCTCCTCTCCCCCCCCCCCCCCCCCCGAAGATAGCCAAAGTTCGGCGGCTTTGGGGAAAATGGGGAGGGGTGGAAGGAGAAAGAAAGAAAAAGAGAAAGAAACAAAGTTAAAAAAAATAAAAGCAGTGCCACAGGATAAAGTTTGGGGACAGTGATCGTGACCCTGAAATATGAATTAGGCCTAACTGTAAATGCCACGTTTCCTTTCCCTAAAATTAAGTCCTAAACACAGATTCTCAATCTTGATCAAATTTAAGGAGGTGTACGTATTTATTTGATATTTATCATTACAACTATTTTCAAGGAGATACATACGTATACAAGACACTCGTTAACGTGTAATTTTCCACCACAGTTGCTGCATCTCTGGGCCACTTTAGCGAAGCCAGTGGGGGGGGGGGGGGGGGGGGGGGCAATGCCCCATTACGCTTTCGAAATTTGGTTAGTACATGTAAATCACCAATTAAATCGCCTTAAACATGCACCGACATATGTTTTATTCTTAAACAAAAAATATGTAATAAATGCCACTTATCGGGTATGAAAATAGGAACATTTACAAGCTCGCTCCGCTTACTCGCATACATAATATTTCACACCCTCGGGTGATAGTATAATACCGTTCATAACCATAAGATATACATCGAATATACACATACAAAAATATTGAATAAATGGCTTTATAAATGGTTTAGGGGTGTGAAAATGTGAGGAAAAAATTGAGCTCGCTCGCTCGCTCGCATACACACATATCATTTTCCCGACGTCGGGTATTTCTAAATACAGGGTGTTTATAAAAAAAGCGGAATCCAACTTCCACCCGCAATATTTTATTTAATAAACATCGTTATGCTTATTGCAATATATCATCGTAAAGATAATGTATTACTCTTTCATTTGAGCTTGTGGTTATCGAATTGCAAACATTTTAATTGAGCAATGTAAAATTGCTTTGCGCACGAGAGACAGATCTATTCATCAACACGGTCTAATGGTCATTCATTGAAACCTCTCCTTTTGTTCTGTTGTCTTGTAATCATATTGTTCCGATCGTTCGTAAGCTGTAAATAATGAACATGGAGATACTTTTCAAATCAGTTCCTTGTGGGGTGTGGGAGAGGGGTGTCCCCTCTCCCACGGTAGGGAGCTTTTGCATTTTTGGACTTGAAATTGTGCCATCTGGTGCATACCTAGATAGGAAATTCGGTTGTATTTGGGAAAGCGTGATATAATTTGATCGACCAGAAAATTTTAATATATTTTTCACGTAGAAAACAAATAATTGACACACTAATACGTACCCCAAAACACACACTCTTTTTTATTTTTTGGGGAGGGGGGGGGGCTTTTTGGGGGGGCAAAAATGCGTTTTGCCCCCCTCCCCAACTTTTTGGATTGGGGGGGAGGGGGGGGGGGGGGCGGCCGCCCCCCTGCCCACCCACTTCCGGCGCCTATGACCCTAACCTAAACCCTAACCCTAACCCTAATTTGGTGGCTATAGGTCAGATTAGTGGTTAGAAGTGAATAGTCTCTCTCAAGTCGCAGAATTTATGACGGCTGCAGGATTGGTGCCTATATAGTGCTTACCGTTTGGAACCAGTCGGATAGGGTCGAGTCGGCTCTGTCTGCAGAGGGCTTAACTCGCCTCCCTTAATGGACAAACACTGACATGTAGGCGTATCTTTCTGATGTGCACACGAGACTATGCACATCTTTTGCACACGTTACCGAACTATTTGCGTTCGGCTTTGAATTGCAGGCGAGGGTGGACATTTTTTGGCTCAAAACGTCAACAACAAAAAACTTCCGTTTGATGCAATTTGATAGCCTTTGACTATAACCTCACTAAAGGTAGTAGCAATCATCACCTGAAAGATGAGGGTCATACCTCAAGGCATGGCGCTTTGCATAGCCGGAAAGACGAACAAACAAACAAACAGATCCTCCTACTTTAGTAGTATAGATATTCCCCTGTACTGCACTTGTTCGTGCCCACAAACATGACAAACCATTATAGCAATGCAATTAAATTTCGTTTGATGTTGTTCTAAAATCGTATACTTACAAACAGTGTGCTGCTGTTATTACCAACCAGGGGTTGATCAGCGTTGCTCCACATATATGCTCATCATTTTCTAACATCGCTACCATCCATGGCCAGGCGTTTTCTTCTGCTGGTTCCCCGCCAATAATCCTTGCCGACGTTGTCTTGGATCTTTTTCCACAGGTGGTAGAATCATCTAAGATCGAGTGCAAATTTAAACATTATTGGGGTTCATTATACAGGTATGTACTTTTAATTTATGAACATACGATATCATTTAACGGGGGGGGGGGGGGGGGTTGATCTATTTTGCCCGAATACCATCCTTCCCATTTTCCACCTGGAAACCAAAAGAAGGTCTCCATGCACCACTTCAATACTAAGCTGCCCGAAAATATGATTTAGTTGATCATTGACAGTAGTATAAACAAGTCAGTATTTCACCCGAATGTGATAAGGTTTTGCCCGAACATGACCCGAACTGGGGTCCGCACTCGTGTTATATGGATTGCTATCTATTGCATGATGGGGGGTCAAATTGTCAATCCTCGTCTGTGTCATCAGGCGCTTGAGGCGACAGGAGGGACCACCATCTGGCTCTGTTAGCTGATGCGGGGGGGGGGGGGGGGGTGGAGCTGTGTTGAGGGAGAGTCATTTGCCTTTCAGGTTCAAAAAACGTTTTAGGTAATGAAAAACTGAGTGTGGAATTTGCGAGAACATGCAATTGTAATGGCAGAATAAACTTTATTTGGTCCAAATTGGCCCAGAAACGGCTGAAATATCAATAAATATATTTGATCCTATAATTATTTGGGGCCCAAATAATTAAATTAATTTTTCAAATAAATAAAAAAATGCTTGCCCTTTTTCAACAATTTTATTTTTTAAATAGTTGTTGATGATCTCTCTATTAAATCATTATTTCAATAAAACATCACATGCATAATTTTGTATGAAAAATGGTTGAAATCAATGCCTTTTTAGAGAGCGCCCTGTTCAGTTCGAATGGCTCTTTTTTTTAATGATAACGTGCTTTTTACTTAGTCGTTTGTAATTTTGTATACCTTTCGAGCATGGTGGAGTTAAAGATATAGTTTTATAATGTAATACTCTCCATGTTTGGTTACTTAATTTGAGCCTTACCAAAACTGTACTACCCCTTTAATTGTTATGTATAGGTGTAACATACGTTACCCTCAACATTTCACATGACAGCTAGCTAGCTTTAAAGTTGGTAATTGAAGTAATTGAAGGTTGAAAATAAGCAGCAAAGAGTGTGTATAACCATACAAAAATATTTGTGAACCTCGCATCTAGTCGAGGGTCCGTTAATGATATTCGGCGATATGTGTATGGGCGGTAACGTAAGTGTCACAATGGGTAACGTAAGTTACATTAGTGTTTTTCGGCCACCATGTTGATAATTCAATTGGTTACTCAGCTGACCCTGTATCCACATATAAATTACATATACAAATGAAACTTGAATTTAGTTAATAAATTATATTATACACACAATCAGGAATGCATGGTGACGTATGTTACGTCACGTAAGTTACCTTTTTTGCACTCAATTGGTTAAATTGGCAACATTTAATTGAACTTAGTTTTCATTTTCTCGTAATAACGATCTACTTCATTGGCATGAACTCCAGAATAGTTGTTCATATTAGAGTGGCTACCTATATTTTGAAATCGTAGTAACGTATGTTACACGCCTTAAATCTAACTTGTTATGCTGTCTTTTTCATATGTTTCCAGTCAAATTTTGTATTTTGTATCTTGATGTTCAAACGTGCTTTTACTTGTGTGCAATGTTCTCATCGTTAGAAAAACAATATAATTGTACAGATATCAGCATCAAATTACATCCAATTATTTAGTATAATAACAGTGACGTATGTTTCAGTAGATTTGGCGACACATTTCCGATGGGCATTCAAATTTTAAATGAAGTGGGATCATCAAAACTTTGAATACATTTTATGGAACGCTGGGCTGCTGTAATGAAACGGCATTTGTTCTGCTTCCAGGTACTCTTATATTGTACCAAACTGGAAACGTAATAATTTTGTCTTGGTGACATGGGGTTTTAGGTAACTCGGCCATATTCTAACCCCTGTCATTTGTATATTTCATTTTAAATCGCTTGAACGTTATGGTAACTTTTACGAGAATAATAAAAGGAAAATGTTGGTGGTTTAAAGTTAAATCTCTTCACTAGGAGAGCAGAATCACTGGCGACACAATATTTAACCAATTGTGCCGAGATAGTGGTTTTTGGCTGGCCTCGTTTTTTTGTTGGTCCTCATTAAGTGGTTTTCCTATCAAAATGATGATTATAATTATACATTATAATTGCTGAACAACAATAACATAGCTTACAGTCAAAAATTAGTCCCGAGGGAGCGAAGCGACCGAGGGCTGGGGCAGAGCCAGAGGGGGAGGGTTAGGGAGGGGGTATCACCCTCCCACGGGGAAGATTTTGAATGTATATACTTGAAATGGTGCAATCTTATGCAAAAAAAACATATACCATATGTCACATTATATATGATCCAACAACATAGCTTACAGCCAAAAATGAGTCCCGAGGGAGCGAAGCGCCCGAGGGCTGGGGCAGAGCCAGAGGGGAGGGCTTGTGAGGGGGTAACCCCCTCCCACGGGGAAGATTTTGAATTTATATACTTGAAATGGTGCAATCTGGTGCATAAAAACATAAACTATATGCCACATTACGTATGATCCAATAACATAGCTTACAGCCAAAAATGAGTCCCGAAGGAGCGAAGCGACCGAGGGCTGGGGCAGAGCAAGAGGGGGAGGGTTTGGGAGGGGGTATCCCCCTCCCACGGGGAAGATTTTGAATTTATATACTTGAAATGGTGCAATCTGATGAAAAAAAACATATACCATATGATATGTCACATTAAATATGATCCAACAACATAGCTTACAGCCAAAAATGAGTCCCGAGAGAGCGAAGCGACCGAGGGCTGGGGCAGAGCCAGACGGGAGGGCTTGTGAGGGGGTATCCCCCTCCCACGGGGAAATTGTTTAATTTATATACTTGAAATGGTGCAATCTGGTGCATACAAACATAAACCATATGCCACATTATGTATGATCCAACAACATAGCATACAGCCAAAAATGATTCCCGAGGGAGCGAAGCGACCGAGGGCTGGGGCGGAGCCAGAGGTGGAGAGATTTGGAGGGGGTATCCCCCTCCCACGGGGAAGATTTTGAATTTATATACTTGAAATGGTGCAATCTGGTGCATAAAAACATAAACCATATGCCACATTATGTATGATCCAACAACATAGCTTACAGCCAAACATGAGTCCCGAGGGAGCGAAGCGACCGAGGGCTGGGACAGAGCCAGAAGCAGAGGGGTTGGGAGGGGGTATCCCCCTCCCATGGGGACGATTTTGAAATTATATACTTGAAATGGTGCAATTTTGTGCACGTCACACAAACAGCCAGAGCAATGCCAGCCTATACGGGAACTACGTTGCCCGGTACATTATGTATGATACATAGCCTACAGCCAAGAATTAGTCCCGAGGGAGAGAAGCAACCGAGGGCTGGGACAGAGCCAGAGAGGGAGGGTTTGGGAACATTAAACAAAATTACTTAGTGGAACTAAGAAAAAAAAGCTTCATTTAGAGAAACAGTATACGTTAGAAAGTAAGTTTATATTATACAAGTGGGGTTGTGTTTGTATCAACAAAGGATAGGTTTGACCGAAAACCCGGATGCATTACACATCATTTCGCAAAGTATCATCTAAACAAACATAACCTCAGCCTTATCATATTAATGGAACTAAGGATCAGAGTAAAGACCTTTTTTTTCAGATAAAAAACAACTTATCAAAATAACTCCTTACTTAAAGGTATGGTGACAAGAAAACTGCCTCAAAATTGGGTTTTACTGTATCTAAGGTAGATTTTCATGAAGATTACTAATACAAACATATTTTCCTCGTGGGAAAACCCGGTAAAATAAAAAAAATCAACTTGTAAATTCACTTTCGGAACCCCCGTAAAAAAACTGAGTCCCGGGCGAACAAAAAATGACGTCATCTTTGTGACGTCACCTGCAGGCAATCGCAGTTTAGCTCGGTCATAGACGTACACGCTGAGTGCAATACTCACGTTGACACAGAGATATTATTTCCATTTGTTTCAATATTTGCAAACATTTGTTCAGGTTTATATCATGGACGATATACACTCAGATGTGTAGCTGCATCCTGCTACAATTCATTACTTAGCAATTCTTAAGCATTTTCAGTAAAACCTCAATTTACAAGCAAAAACGAGTTTGTTTTACTAGCAAGTCATAGGCTCTGCATGTAAACAATGCACATTCCTCCGCGTTGCGGTCTGCATGTGATGTCATGAATCGGGTGACACGTGCGCACATTCCCGCTCCGCTATAAATGATTTTTTTTTAGGAGCATGGAACGCGCTTGCGAAATAAAGCAAAAAAGTTGCATGAAATTTACCTTTTTTTCCCAACTTAAGGATTTCTTTAAAAAAAAAAAGTGTGGTATATCAATAAAGGCACATATTTAAAGCTATAAACCTGAATCAAAGCCGGGATTTCCCCCCTCCTTTAAGGAATCCACTTTTCGACTTCGGCCCTCCGCCTAATTTAACGCTATGCAGTTTGGGTTTTGTTTAAGTTTGTGATTATGACATCAAAGGAGCACATGGATTCCTTTATCATTCATTTCCGTTAGTTAAAACGTTCGCCTAAGATTACAATAATTCAAATAATTCATTGTCACAGTATGGGGTGTTTTTTATTTTTAAATCAACACTTCATTAGGCAAAAAAAGATGTCTAACACTTAGTTGAGTAACTAACATTAAAATAGAATTGTATATAAGTAATATATATATATAGCAACATAGTAGTTTAGATAAATAGTTAAGTGTAATACCAAGTAAGTGTAATATAAATTAAAATGTAAGCATAGTACAAACACTTATTTAAGTAATTAATATTGAAATTAAATTGTTTAAATTGAGAAATCAATAGATCAAGATAATATGTACAATAGTTAAAGTGCAATAGCAAGTATAATGATCGTACAGTGGGGACATTGTGTGGTCTGTACCGCCACTAGCAGATTAGGGCCCCGTTGCAGAAAGAGAAGCAACCAACTGTAAGTCAGAGCCAATTGCAAGTCAGATCAGATCTCGCGTTCCATATGAGCATAGTAGCACAAACAATTGTGTACGATTTAATAAATTTGTGAAATATTTATGTTTATATTAATAGTTTCACATAATTATTATAGTCTTCCTCCCACGGTATGCTTTGAACATACAGTGTGAACATGCACTACCCCTTTACAACCCCTTTACTCTGAATACAACACTCTAAAAACACCCGGGTCAGACTGACCCGGAAAAGAGTCCGTTGGGGCCACACTCCATTCCGGGTCAAAAAATGACTCGGAATGGGGTCAAATGTGACCCCATTCCGGGTCTTCATGACCCTATTACGGGTCATGTTTTGACCCTGAACGGAGTCTGGCCCCAACGGACTCTTTTCCGGGTCAATTCTGACCCGGTTTTTTTTTAGAGTGAACTTACCTTGCCAGCCACATAGAGACGGACTGATGCAGCACAGAATAAAGACGAACATACATATCCATTTCCTCGGCACATATTCTGAAAAACCAAAACAAAGATGCATCAGTGAAAACAATAACCAATATTAAAATAGCAAAAAATATGTTACCCACTTGCCGCAAGCATATAAAGGGCCCGACCTCACCTCAGTACTAGCACAAATTTAGTCCGTGCTTAAAAGACACGCATTACCTGTTAACTTGTATAATATTCCATACAGTCCTGTGAAACTTTTACTAGCACACTGATAGTTGTCACTTGCAAGAAGAGTAATTACAATGGTTCCTTGTTTCACTTAGTATCCAATCAATCCCTCTAATTTTGATTAGGCATCCGTAAAAGGGGTTGCTTTACATTCCAGTCATAGTATGGCAGGTCACCAGTATTTAAGTCTTGCATTATCCCGTACGCAATATCACCAGTGACCGGTTACACTGTGACTGGAATACAATTACAATAATCACTACACTTAATGCATCGTTTGAAAGGTATATAATGAGGCTTTATTGTGACACCAATTTCGAATATGCTTATTAAAATATATGAGAGATATGATCGATCAAACTTGAGTTTCCGAACTTTTTTTGAGGGGTTTATAAACACCCGAGGTTGTAGAATATTATATATATATAGGAATGCGAGCGGAGCGAGCTTAAACAATTTAGCAATTTTACTTCGGATAATTGCCATTTGTTTCAATATTATTGTATGGGTATATTCGTCTATGACTTATGATATGGCGTTATGAAGGGTAACATTTTTAGCAATTTCACATGGTAAAATGCCATTCGTTTCAATATTATTGTATGGGTATATTCGTTTTTTTGCTTATGATATGGCGTTATGAAGGGTAATACATAAATACCCGAGGTTGTGAAATATTATGTATGCGAGCGAGCGGAGCGAGCTTTAAATTTATAGTAATTTCACATCGGAAAATGCAATTCGTTTCAATATTATTGTATGGGTATATTCGTTTTTATTGCTTATGATATGGCGTTATGAAGGGTAATATATACACATCCGAGGTTATTAAATATAAATTACGTATGTGAGCTAGCGGAGCGAGCTTGAAATTTTAGAAATTTCACAGCGGAAAATCCCAAGATCCCGGAGAAGAAAAAAAAAAGAAACTAAAGAAAGCATAATGCATGAGAAATTAGTTATTTGTTAATGTATCTATAACTGTATAGCCTACACGTATACAGTATGTCACGATAATTTATAGTAGTTGTGCGAAGTGCGCGAACAACCGCGACTGCGAGCGGAGCGAGCTTATACATTTTAGCAATTTAACATCGAAAATTGCCATTTGTTTCAATATTATTGTATGGGTATATTTGTATTATGTGTTATGATATTGCGTTTTGAAGGGTAATATATAAACACCCGAGGTTGTAGAATATAATAATATACGAATGCGAGCGGAGCGAGCTTGAAAATTTTAGCAATTTAACATTGGAAATTGCCATTTATTTCAATATTATTGTATGTATATTCGTGTTATGTGTTATGATATTGCGTTTTGAAGGGTAATATATAAACACCCGAGGTTGTAGAATATTATATACGAATGCGAGCGGGCTGCGCTTAGTGGGGCAGATTAGCTGATCGATCGTGCACTTTGTGATAAAAGCGTGAAATTGAGCACATGAAGATAAGGTGATTATAAGCATATTTATAAACGTAGCCAATGCTGACCTGACCCCTGTTGGCCATGGGCGCCATTTTTCAAAATGGCTGCCAATGTGTACCTGGTATGGCTATATTTCAAAGACTGCTAGACCGATTTGCATAAAACTGGGTACCTGAATGCACTTAGTAAAGACGATGATCTGGTGTAAATTTAGGGTCATGAGGTCAAAGGTCAAAGGTCACAAAGCTAATTATATATGCAAACAACATTTTTCCTTCATATTTTGAGAACCATTTGACAATTGGCAGCAAACATAGTACATAATTGCACCTTAAGGAAAATATATCATATGTATATATATCTGAGTCTCGAGGTCAAAGGTCAGAGGTCATTGACCACTTATTGTGCCAAATGGTGACCATATTCCAAAATGACCGCCATCTGTATGTTGGGTGATAACACTATAACTATAATGTTTTGAAGCATATTGTCTTCAAATATGGCACATGGGCTACAGATAACACATGTGGCGTAGATCCTGGGAGTATGCACCCCCCCCCCCCCCCCCCCGCATGTAATCTAGACAAAGGAAATAGAAATACGAAGAATCAAGAAACTATAGAACTTGCATACCCCCAGTAAATTGTGTGCTCCCCATCCTACACACACATACACACACAATTAATATTATGCTTTAATTCTTATTCAGTGTCATAATGAAGGAAGGGGGAGGGGGCAGGGGGCACATCCCCCTAATAATTGGGAAAAATTGTAACATAATTAACTAACTTAAAGAATACATTATGTGTACATAAAGTGTACCTCAATATTATTCTTGTTCATTTAATCCCCTCCCCTTCCAATCAGTAGCTCAATTTGCCAGTACCTACCCTTCCATATACGTTGGGAGTATTGTGTTACAAAAACAGATGCAAAATCGAAATACAAATTTATTCCCGGATAGTGCATTCATTGATCTAAAGAAACTATATTGCTCATTGAAAATATCAGTCAAACAAGTTTAAACTATCTCAAAGTGGTCTGCAGAGGAAAGTGCGATATGATTATCACAATTACATATAGTTTACCAGAGATTATATTGGAAGATAATAGGATCAGAATTATGATAACACTTAGTTTGTGGCATACATCAAGTAATGTGTGTCAGTTATCTGTGTATGCAATCCACTATATAAACATTTCCTAATTAAGAACTTGTACATGACCCTGAGCCAGCATGTTTCATCCTCCCCAGATAGCAATGGGTTACCCGAAGTGCTAACAACACTCCATGCAATAATATAAGAACGGCCCCATAATCTTCATTGATGGGTAATGAAAGGTAGCCATACCAGTGTTACACTTTGTTTTATTGATATTAATGATAATTTAGTTATACTTGTAAATATTATTAAATGACTTGTGTCCATATTTGCTGTTATCTTCCTAATCTTGTATATTGTTGTGCATTTGTGTTTCGTTCCTTTTCCTTATACTTCACTCTACTACCCCTATACTCCTTCTGCTATCTTTCGGTCCCTAATCTGTCTTCTCTAATGTGGCATGTATGCGATATTGTTTTTGCCTAATACTTAATTTGAAATTATTTGTAAATGATATGAAACAAAATTACAATGGAATGTTGTTAACCACTGCCCTCTTTGATGTTTCCCTGATAGTAGTTTTAGGCTGTTCTGACATGGCTTTCTAATCATAGGCCTGACAAAACAGACTATGAATACATTCAAATGGAAAACTGACCAGAACTCTGATATGAATATAATGAATACAATATAAATGAAAATGAGCAAAGAAGTCTGTGCTTCAGCGGAAATCAAATCTGAGAACTTCGGATTACTAGACCAGTGGTAGTGATGATTGTCCATCTTACAATTCCTTTTCTATGGTCGTGCTAGTTAGAAACTATACAAACCTAGCAGACCCAAACTTGAAGGATAATTACATAAACTTAGGGGTATGTGCAAGGGATCACTAAGGAGATTCAGTTCTTAAATTCTAACATAGTGAGTACTGGGTTTGATTCTCAGGATGGCGCGATTTTCTTTGCTTATTCTAACTTGCCTTAAATGTTACTGGTCCATATATGTTTGAATTTTACATTTTTAAAACTGCATCACTTCCGTGATCCATTGTACATATCCCTGTGCTGATTTAATTATTCCTCAACATCAACTTAGTAGAAAAATGATTAAGTTTTTAACTAGTATACTTCAAGTACAAATATGGACCACACGAGACCTATCATCACAAAGCCTTATTGAGCTTGCCATTTGTGTACCTAAAGGTTCTCCAGAATCTCAGCTTTCCTTGATTACTCTAGTAAGAACTGCCTATTAACATGAGTAGAGTCAACAATCCAACAACAGCATAGACAAAGTATCCATCGTCTCATTTTTATATTTGGCAACTTAATTTGTAAGGAATTTGTGGCACCAGGGTCCCGTTGCAGAAAGAATATCGGTCGTAACTTTACGCACAATTTATTGATCTTAAGTTACGTTCAATTTAAAATTTTCGTGGCAGAAACGCCGACTTACGATTGATTTATTTACGATCGATATCCATAGAGATTGGCTTTCAAAACATAATCCAACATGGCTGGGATAAAAACAACAACTCAAATTCATAGAAAAGCAAAGAAAGTTCAACAACGTACTAGACCGCGGGCCGAGGTCCATTATCGTTTCATCTCGTGCTTCAAATCTTGTATCTAGCTAGTTTTTTGTCGACTTGTGTAAAAATAGTATTGAAATCATACCTGAAACTCGTCAAGAACAAAACCTGCGCATTTTCTCAAAATATGGAAAAAACCAAAAAAAAATTGCCACTATTTTTCAGTTTCGACGGTAAGAATGACCAATCACAGTACGTTGCTCATAACGTGATTTGTGGACTGACCAATCACGCTCCTTGTTTCATCATGCGCTAATATGTAAACAAACCCAAGCAACAATCACTGGCTGCTACTATTGCGTTCGAGTCGAGTGCGACGGAAAGTTTCGAGGCCAGTAAATCCGACTTCTGTCCCATACATGTCATCGACACTCTAAACAAGTCTATATCATCAAGTGATAAAAACTATGAAAAGTGCAAGGAGTGTGCAGCTAAATTGATAACTTTGGAAAAGAAGTTGGAAAGTGAGGTTGCAACGATGTACATTACACGGAAGTGAATGTGTGGGACAAGTCATTCATGGCTATACTGTACACGAATCTCCAGAGTCCAGATTGAAGAAGGCAGATTAACCCGAAGAAGAAGAAGATGACTGTAATGTTACTTAGACATCCGGAACTGGCAGGTAGGTTCCCGTTATAATATGAACATATCTAGCTCTACGACTTCATCAAATGGAACTTGAAAAGTATTCCCATTTTCCCGAAATAAAATTGCACTCAAACAAAAACTAAAAAGAAGAACTTCCTAATCCTAATTCTAATGACTAATCCCTAGTGAAATTTGTGATTTCGAGCTCGATGTTAGTGTTGGTAATCTCAAGGTCACGAACCAAATGACAACATCAAAAATTACTGAAAATCCTTGAATATGATTTATATATTCTATTTTGGTTCGACAGTACATGTATGATTTAAAATTTTATATCCTATCAGTTGAAATTTAAATGCCTTTTCTCACTGATTTCACTTTTGTTTGTAACTAACCTTTTCACGTAAAAATTGTGAGAGGATCATATAAAGGCATGACGTCCAATCGGTGTCGAGCTATCCATGACATGATCAAGGTGAACAGTATTATCTTTCTATTATTACCATCGGTGTTGGAACTCGGTTCAGTAGCTTGATCCACGTTCTCAACACCAACACCGACTTCAACTATCTACCTGAAATCACCTAATGACTAGTAATAGATTTTCATATTTAGAATGACTTTGATGAAATTGGTTTTAATTTTCTTTTCTCCCTTCTCCTTGTTAAAACCCACAGCTGCTGAGAAGACACAGCTATTTACAGAATAGCCCCAAGAAGAGCCAGCAAGACTTGATCAGCAATTCAAGATCCACCACATCTTCCTCGCTCGTGGGTGGGACCGTCCTATCAGGACCATTTACAATACATTGTAGATGTGGGTGGGACCGACTACATGTCCGGTGACTCCTTGCACAGTGCACACTCTTTTACAAGATCCATCACCAGCTAGGCCAAGCCACGTGCCTTTCCCACCAGAAGTCCGCCAAGCCAACTGTTATTCAAGACACAATCACAACCTGAAGTTCACCGTTCCATTATCTACTATTGACAAGGTGTCATTTTTGTATCCACGGACCATACGAGTCTGGAACCATCTACCTGAGCCGGTCATCAAAATAACAGGACTGACTACCTTTCAAATGGCTGCATTACCCACCATTAGAGAAGTGCAGTCTCCCGTGGGCTCCCACATTGTTTAAATGTCACTATACTTGATTGTTTTGCTTGCACATTCACTCTTGCATCTTTAATGTACACATGTGCAAAGTGAAAATTGTATTATGGGCTTATGGCACCTCCTGATGACACACCAGCACATCATCCAAGTATACGTAGCTTTGCAGCTGCATCAAGGGATTACCTCATCAAGTATCAAGTAAGTGTCAGCAAGTGAGGATTCCCCTGAACCAAAGAGACTGCTTTGGTCAAGTTTTTCACACGGACATCAACCCTCTACCAGCCATGACTTATAAACTGAATATATTGCCAGTGCATTGCATTATCTGCAATGGAGCTAAGTATATCCTTAAAAAGTCTACTGGTAAACAAACATTTTAAGATGGATGGTACACCTATAGTCCTTTAGGCAGATATTAATCTATGGTTACCATGTTCCACCCATGTGTAAATGGTACCTATCTAGCCAGAGTGCTACATGTAGGTACAAGAAGTGTCATAAAGTTATGCATAATTTATGCTTACCGTATTAACATGAACCAATATTTTGTTTCGACAAATCTGATTCTGATACATTTTGACTAATTTTAATTTCCATGACCAAGTAATTTGATTTGTTAAAGTTTATTTATCTATCTATTTATTATGTTGTTGTTCTAACATGACACTTGTAAGATGTTTTCTATCATACCTGTAATATTTTACCCAAAATAATGGGAAGAAAATAGATGTTGGAAGATTGAGGTTTCTTGACTTGTATTCACTGCTTATGAATAGATACACTGTACCAGTGTATGTATATATTTGGACTGGGAATGTACTCTTGTGCATTTAGTATTTTGTTCCATTATGACAAGTATATCAATTATATAAGATGAATAGGTTACACATTTTAATGATCATGATACTATTCATATATAAGCTTATGTCTTATGGTGTACAATGTGGTTATTTATCAATTTGTGCAAGTAATCTTTCTTCCATGTCTGCCTTCTTTTAACTACTGTATATAGTATTTTGCTGTTAAGATTAACATTAACACACTACATGTAGTATACAATGTATAGAAGCTGTTTTAAATATTTGCACTTTGTAGTGAGTTAAGAAACGGACTAGTGAAAGCATGAATTGTTTTATGAATAGGTTTGCTTCAGCTCAGGAAGAATTTTGATGTACATGTAAAACGTTTCCATAAATGCTCATATTATTTTTAGTTTTATTTGCCTTACAAACTAATGAAATTAAGACAAATATTATGTTTGTCTATGTTATGTTTAAAAACAAAGAAAACAAATCATCAGAGGCAAGTAATAGGGAAGTTGATTGTATGTCTGGTTTACATGCTTTGTATGAATCAATGAAACAGTACAACATGATATTAAATATTTGAATATTTGTTGTATGAATTATGATAATTTTGTATTGCTAACTGGGGAAACCTCATTATAACAAGGTAGTGGATTTGACCTCGTTATAACCGGAATCTTGCTTAACCAAGATTATTTTCAATAGCCAGAAAATTTTACCTCATTTATAACAATGTTTGTTCTTTATGAGTCTACCTAATCTATGCATTACTTCTACTGTTTTGTATTTTGCCCAATTACCAGAATTTCCAGTGATTTTCATTGCATTGAGATAGATAAAAGAAGATCATAAAGATTTTACTAAATATGGAAAATTTGACTTATCTCATTTTTTTTACAACTGTTCTTAGCGTGCTCTAATATCAATTAATTTGGCGTGATAAATTAGTGCATTGACTGGACTGGATTGTTTGTATCTTTGTGTACATGTATGTTTTGGTGTGGGTGTGTATGTGTGTATAAGAGAGATAAGTTGTCGGTGTATACATGTTTTTTTTATTTTGTTTTTATTTATTGTATTATTATTTAAATTATTATTATATTGATTGCCAATGGGATGCTGAAGGATGATTTAAGTTGGGGAGTGTGCTGTGTGATGAATCGAATACCATTAGTCCTGATGCAAAAAAAAAGCAAAATAAAATTGTTAACAAATGTATATAAATAAATGAATACCAGACTACCAAATTTCACAATCTCTCCGTCTACCCTCTATTTATCTCCTTTATTTATTTCTTCAAAGGAAAAGTCCACCCTGAAAATAAGTTGGTTTTAATAGAAGCAGAAAATGTTTCATCATGGAAAATTAATAAATTATAAAAAAAATAGGCAATATATTTACAAGAAGAAATTTGTCACTGTCACGTTCCTCTCTTTTAATTGTTATGCCATTATCTTAACTAACTTAGATTTAGGGTGGACTTTCCCTTTAGATAAAGACAAATATATTCCAATCCATTCCCAGACAGACAGTAACTAGGAGAATAGCTTTTTCCCGGGGTAAAAATGAAACTAGATTCATGCGGAGGGCGATATTGCATTATGCCTCCATGACCCCTTTTGTAGCCGACCAGTGCCCCGCAGCTCAGGCGACACTAGCCTGATGATCTTCGTTAGCCGAAGTGCTAGTGCCGTATCGGTCTCTTTTCGTTAAATTATTTATCAACTTCTAATGTGTTTTTGGTAAATTTTCAAGGTGGTGTTCATTCCTTATCTATTTCGGAATTAATTCCTCTAAATGAATTAATTTACTGCGAGTTTAGTTTCCATGTAAACAACAAAATAAAGATAAAGTACGTGTCATTACATCGCGTCAAAACAAACTTTCAGCACAAAGATAAAACAAGCGATCTGATTGGCCCTAGCTTATGGGACACTGTTACGTTCTAATGAGAGATGCACTGGGATTGGATTATTTTTCAGAGAGTGTTACAAAACAAAATTCCAAGTTTTTTCTACTTTTTGAAAAAATGTGCACTTTTTGAGCTTGACGAGTTATGAATTTGTGTTCAGTGAATTTTTCACTACCCACATGCCAAAATTCAGGTAGATACGAGATTTGAAGCACGAAAGTCAAGAAATAAGGCGATTTTCACGGTTGGGCCCGCGGTCTATACAGCACAATTGTATGTTCACGGTGTACCTATAGCTAACCGGAGCAAGTCGTCTATTATTGAGCAGTAAGTACACCGTTTCCCCCCCCCCCCCTTTCCTGAATGTATTTAACGCACCGACAATAATATGAAATCTGAACTTACTATATTGTATTGCTGTATGGAACATATCGGTCGTGCAATTTGTGTAAAATTAAAACTATTTTAGAATAATCATCGCCGAAACAGGACTTTGGCATGATAAAAATAAACAGCGTTGCCCCATGTACTTAAATTCACGTAATACGTTAAACTGCAAATAATATACTGTTTACTGTTGTGGCAGTATTGGTGGGCTTATTACTATATAGTGTTACCCCATATGCATGAAATGTTTAGTTCCCCATGCATGAGTATTTACTGGCAGGTAATGTTTTGTCAAATTAAATGTATTCCAATTTGGAGGACAAAATTAGCCTCTTGTCGCTTGTGAGTCCATGCAGTCCTATGTGTTCAAATTCATGTGGTAATTTGCACTCTTTACTGTATTATCAATATTCCAGTGGTACTGATATATAGTCAGTACAACAAGGGGGAGAGAGGCAGACTTATCACACAATAAATTAACAGAATGGACAGGCTGATGACATGAAATGAGGGAAGCGAAACTCCGAAAGAGAGAGAAGGATATGATGGAGGAAGCTGTCAGCTGTCGAGCCACTGGTGTCGCCCCTAAGCCACGCAGTAAATAAGCCCCTTGACTTGCAGGGGTGCCCCCAAGCCACGGCTACGGGATAGGTGAGAACTTGATGATGTTACACACAATGCTTTTTTAACAAAGCCTAAGATTTTTCTCGGATAGTTTGTAGTTCATTAAGCATGATATTATAATTATTATTATTTGTTGTATGGCTATATTCATGTCCATTATTAAGTAGGTCACTTGCTAAAAGTTAATTCAAAAATGATATTGTTGCTCAAATTTAAAATGTTTTGTTATTATGGCGACGTGCTATTGTACATGACTTAATTTTTCTCTGTGGGCTCGTTTTCAAAGAGAATGCTGGTTTATAAAATGTCATTGATGACTTATCCTTGAACATTCCAGTTAGCAGGTGAGCATGAATTGGATATGATATGACCAGAAACAAATGCTTTTAATTAGTATTTTATCTCTGTGACAGCTAGTACCGTGACATTTCAAGGTGATACGTGCAATACATTGACTGTGGGAACAAGACTCATTGAATATAGTTTAGGTAATTAGACTGTGTATACTATATTTTACAATCTATTGAGTACAACTTTGTTTCTATTTTCATGTTATGTATTATATTTTAGCTCATCAAGCAGCCTCTCGTGTCTGCAGTAGACGCCTGGATTTGCGGGGCTACCTAGCAGATAGAAGACCACGACAGAAGGGATCCGCCCAAGCTGGAGAAGGATGACAGAGCAAGACGGGTTGGCAAGACGTGGTGTGGCAAGATTGGTAGAGCGCGTGCCTTCCAATGTGAGGTTCAGAGTTCGAGCCCAAGGTATGCCCATCATAATTTGTTTTCAGCAAGAACACTATCCACATTTGCTGCTCTCGACCCAGGTGTGTAAATGGGCACCCGGAAGGATGGAAAGGAGTTACGTAGCACTGTATGCACCTTGAAGGTTGCCTAGCTGGAATGCTCCCCAGGGAGTGGACAATGTGCACTTTGTGTGCTGACCGGGATAAAGTGATGCATCGCGAGCGTCGAAAGACGGAACATGAGCTATATTTAAGTAGCCACCATTATTATTATTTGGGGAAAAGGACTGGCATAGTCACTAGAGAATGTATTCATTTCACTACGAAATGATAACATTCTATTTGATGGAATGAATCGAAAGTCATATGTGTTGTGTACTCTTTTTGGATTAAAAATTTGAAGAATAAAAATACATGCACTTTGTTGGCTATTTCATTCTCAGTCAAGTAAAGCATTACCCTTTGTTTCTATACAGGCCTTTACGGTTTAATATAGTCAAACCTTAGTACTGTATAATGACCACTGCAGAGTAACAAGAAAAGTTACCACTGTAATTAGGTGCCCTCTACAAATAGATTAATACCATTGTTTTATTTATCAGTTTAGTGATCACTGTTGACAGGTTTGCTGGTATAGACAAGAGGCTGCTGAGAAAGGTTTGACTGGATGTTTGTGTGTGTGTTTGCGTGTATGTGTGAGTGTTTGTGTGTGTGTGTGTGTGTTTATGTATGTATACATGTGTATATGTTTGTATAGTATGCATGTATGTATGAAATTATGAATCAATGTGTAACACTGTATGATTATCTGTTTTATGAGGATGAGTTGTATCTGTATCTATGTGCCTGAATGAGTGTGTTTGTTGGTACGTTTGTCCATGTACATCCCCTTCTAGGATTGATCGTAAAGTTACAACACCTTTTTTGATATCGTAAAGTTACGATCAATTTTAAAACTTACGACCAATAGTTACGATTAATATCAATCGTAACTTCTTTCTGCAACAGGATTGATCGTAAATTTTGGATTGATCGTAAGTTACGAGCACTAAGGCCATTTACGATCGATTTTGGGACTTACGATCAATCGTAACTCTTTCTGCAACTGGGCCCAGGACAAAATAGTCTGTGTACTATGACTTTGTCTAATTGTCATTCTGTCGAATCGTCTGTTGCGAATCAAGTAACATTTAGTTTAAGACACATTATTACTCTATATATATATGCAGCCATGTATATCCTCATTATAAATAAGACAAAACTTTATACTATTGCCAATATGACCAATATACAAGTTGACATAATATGACAATGACTTCAACTGAATGTCATAATTGCGTATCTGACAAAAAGTAAATGATTTACCTTCCTATTCCTATGCACAAAACGGTGGCATTTGTTAAATCAAAATTTCCTATGAAATTGAAGAATATCAAAATAATTAATCCAATGCGACTTGAACCTACGGCTTTACATACCGTCATGCCTAGAATGATTTGCACCAACCACCGACCCAAGAGCTACTTCTGCTTGCTTGATGGGTTTTTAACCCTAAGTAACGTTTACCTTTTCTCAACTTTGCATGATTATGCTATCATGAATATTCATTAAGAACGGCTCGAAGATCGTTGACAAAGGGCTAGATACATATGCATTATACTAGATCCTTGTGGACGCGGCTGGCGCTGTTGATAATTATATATGCTAATACTGTGAGACAGTACCGCCTATGGGCGAACTTTTACGGTATTGTTCTATGCTGGATTAATAGTGTACATTTGCAATGCGACCGGTTTACACAAGACAAGAACACATGAATATCAATTTACCTTGCCATAGACACAAACGTTACCGATAGCAATTGAACGATAACAGGCTATAAGCCAGTTCGTAATTAGACTATGGAGCTTGGGTGACGTCAGAGGGCGTAGTCCGATATTCCATCAACGGGCCATCAACGTACAGTAAAGTGTATGGTATCATATCATATTACCGGATAATTTTAGTTTGACAGCATAAAACAAACATTAGATGCATAAAATCAAAGTGGAAATTATACGAGCAGCTGCATAAACTCATAAAGAACACATTTGATGTAAAGTATATTCAAGAATTGACCGATTTTTCTCCATATCAACTTTCTTGTAATCATCTTCCTGTGAATGATCTAGGTGAATCATTCACACGCAATAATGCTACAAGGCGGGCGGTATGCTTATCGCCCGCCTTCGTACAATGTACCGTTCAAAATTGAACGCTATGTTTTAGGACGCCATCGGCAAGGAAAACAGACGGGATATAATATTTCTTTCTACATGTTGCGCGGTCTTCAAAACAAGAAAGTCGGTAATCATTATCAATTTATATAAATTGTGGATCACATAAACGAAATTTTGTTTGCACTTGCTAATAAATGGAGAGAGAAATCAGCCGGCAAAAACTGTTTTTTGCGTTGGATAATGCAGCAAGCGGAAGACGATAATCTCCGCACAATGCTATGTACACTATTATGTACACCTATACGTGCGTGCTAGCCAGGCCAAGCAAGGCTCGGTGAAATTATTGATCAATAAATATCATCATTACACATGAATAACACATTCTATCAAACCGGTTCTTGTTCTATGAAATAGTACATATTATGCTATTAACCTTTGATGTGGTGAATACAAAAACGATGGGCTTATTTTGATCCTGATCCAGATTATAAAAACGTAAACAAATAATTCGCATTCAATTGCACGTGTGGCTCCTTTGATTCTCACGATCGATGGAATATCCGAATACCCGGAAGTAAATACGCGCATGCGCAGATTGTAACTACGAACTGGCTTATTCCAAACCACGCATATCCGTTTGAGGCGCAAACGTGACAGCGCCACCTAGCGCCTATGGTGGTACCTATTTAGACTCACAGTCACAGCAATAGTCATGAGATAACAATCAATCAGACAATATGGCTCGATTCCATAACCGTGTCATGTCTTCTCAGAGAAAAGCCGTCTTTGAGACAGCTGTGTCAACATGTGTGTGTTATATTGAATATGCATTCTATTATTACAGTGTATGATTATAATTGTGCCCATATATCGCATGTTATGATAGAAAAATGGTTTAGATGCATGTGAAGACTGAAGACAACCATCAGGGTCTACATTATAAATGAAGACTTTTCTCTTTTTTGTCAGGAGAGACACAGCCAGCCACTGGATAATTAACATGAGCATCATATAGCTACTACGCAAGGTCAGGTGGCTGCACTAGGAAGGAGACCAGCTGAATAGTCAACTAATGACTAATGAAGCCTTATGCGAAAACTGCTTAGACCACAAACAGATCTAGCTGCACTTTATGCAAGTTATATTCATATAATGCTCCACATAAATTAATATCAACTGATCGACTCCTGCTCTGCCAGTGTGCGGACAGCGGCAGTGGGGCAGACAATTATTGCATCCACATCTTAGCTGACATTAGTGGGGCAGATAGCTGTAACAATCGTTCAAATATTCATACAAGCACCAAATTGGCATGTATATTACCTTTGGTTCACTTTTTCAGAAAAAAATCTTATCCGCGCAAAATTCTAACATGGCGGCCATTTTCCAAGATGGCCGCTAAAAAGCTACTTTTTGTCATAAAAACAAAAATAATTAGTCGATTTCAATGATCTTGGTGTCGATTTCAATTATAGATGGCATGCAGAAACCAAATGTGGTATATATAGTCCCTATCCACCTATGAAGCTACTGTAAAAATTCAACATGGCGGCCATTTTCCAAGATGGCCGACAAAAAGCTACTTTTGTCATAAAAAGAAAAATAATTAGTCGATTTCAATGATCTTGGTGTCGATTCCAATTATATATGGCATGCAGGAACCAAAATAATGTGGTATATCTAGTCCCTACTCACCTATGTTGCTACTGTACAAATTCAACATGGCGGCTATTTTCCAAGATGGCCGCCAAAAAGCTACTGTTTGTCTTAAGAAATAATACATTTTTCGGTTTCAACGATCTGGGAGTCGATACTAATTATGTATAGTAGAAACCAAATGTGTAATATTTGGTCCCTATACGCCTATGTAGCTAATGTGAAATTCCAATATGGAGGACATTTTCTAAGATGGCCGCCAAAAAGAAACATTTTGTCATAACGAGAGAATTAATTTGTTGATTCATAATCTGCGAGTCCATCCTAATTATGCATGGTATACAGAAACGAATGCGATTCATTTAGTCCCTATCCAGTGGCGAACCTATAGCTATATTGTAAAATTTAAAATGGCGGCTATTTTCCAAGATGGCTGCCAAAAAAGCAAAACAAAAATGCATAAAAATAGGCTGAGGTGGTCTAATTAAATTGCATCTTGTCCAGAATCGATGTGAAACGTGTATGGTATGCAAAAGCTAAACGTGCTACATATCCAAAGGTGTAGCTAAAAGGGGGTGGGGTAACCCTCTACCAATCTGTTTGGAAGTCATTGTGCAATAAGTCCAATTAGTTCCTTAAATGTATGAAGTGGATTATAAAAAGATAAATATTGTATTCGATAATTATGAGGTGTGAGAGAGTGAAAGAATTTCCGTAAGATGGGGCAGACGAAGTGTGACTGGTAATGTGAACTGGCAAAGTTTACTAGTAGCAAGTAATGAACTATTGTGAAGAGCTGCAGGCAGGGGATGAGGTTGTCGTGATGGATGTCGAAACTCTGTACGCCTATTCTAGACTATTATGTGTGATTTAGGATCTGTACCTATTACGAGGCGAGCACATGTGATATAGTCATGCAGTACCTTCAAGAGATAACATGTATATGTCTGAAAAACAGAAATGCCGATTCCTGAATGTAATTTACATTCAGGAATCGGCATTTCTGTTTTTCCGACATATACATGTCTCACAATAGCTGCGTATAGAGCTCTAATTGGCATAGAATAGGGGTGAAAAAACAGTGAAAATGTTTTCTGTCAGCGTATTAGAAATATTGCAGCAATAAGCAAGCGAATGATCCTGAAAAAGATTGTCTTCTATATCAGTCCGTTGCAAGTTACTAGCGATTATAACCTCTAGGAAGTTTCTGGCACGAGAATCAATCGCCCCTTGCTTAAAGCCAAACTGTGAACTGACTATTTCTCTTTTAATGACACAAAGTAGCAGTTTGGCGGTCATCTTCGAAATGGCCGCCATGGTAGATTTCTACAGTAGCTACCCAACTGGATTGGTGTCTGCATACTATATGTAATTGGAATTGACTCTAAGATCATTGAAATGTACTGATTATTTCTATGTTAATGATAAAAACTAGCTTTTGGGCGGCCATCTTGGAAAATGACCTCCATGTAGGAATTATACTGTAGGTACCCAGCTTGATAGGGACTAAATATAGCACATTTTGTTTCTGCATACCATATGTAATTAAAACTGACTTCAAGATCATTGAAATATTGGCTGATTATTTATCTTTTAATGACAAAAAGGAGCTTTTTGGTGGCCATCTTGGAAAAATTCTTGGAATTTCACAGTAGCTACGCCACTGGATAGGGACCGAGTATTGCATATTTGGTTTCTGCTTACTATACATAATTAGTATCGACTCCTAGATCATTGAAACCGACAAATGAATTATTTCTTAAAGGGTACCACCACCCACAAATAATATTCTTATTAAAGAAAGATAACATCTTTAGTATTCCATTCCATCAACAAGTTCACAGAAATATGTTTCCAGAAAAAAAGTATATAATTGGAAAAGCATCACCATTCTAACGCATGCGTTCATGCGGTCTGAATTGCGAAGACTGCGATGCGTGCGCTGAATTGCGATGTGTGCACAGCGAACGAATCGCCCGGGAATATATTGTCTACAAACGTACGCGTGAATAGCATTGGCGCACTCGCAAATGGTTGGCCCGTATGGAACCAGGAAATAGAAGTGGTGGAAACTAATTGCTTTGTTTATGAATTACACAACCCAACAAATGTTGGGTATCTATTTGATATTACAAATCGGTACCAAAACATATAATAATGTGCTGTTCTTTGCCTGGTGGTCCCCTTTAAGACAAAAAGTAGCTCTTTGGCGGCCATCTAGGGAAATGGCCGCCATGTTGGATTTTTACAGTAGCTATACGTAGGTGGATAGGGACTAAATATACCACATTTGGTTTCTGCATGCCATATGTTATTGGAATCGACAACAAGATCATTGAAATCGACTAATTATTTATCTTTTTATGACAAAAAGTAGCTTTTTGGCGGCCATCTTGGAAAATGGCCGCCATGTTAGAATTTTGCGTGGCTAAGACTTTTTTCTAAAAAAGTGAACCAAAGGTAATGTACGTGCCAATTTGGGTACTTGTATGACTCACTGAACGATTCTCCTGGTATTTTACACTTAGCTGCCCCACTACATGTAATTGGGAGTCCGAGTCGAGTAATCAGCTGATGAGGATGGTTGTGGTGGTGAGCCCTGTAATGTAGACTCATGAGAGGAAAAAACACTTACCCAGGTATACAAGTTGTATTGCTCCGCACAAATAGCAATAGTAATTTTGAACGTATTTCTTATATATTTGTTATATATTTTGTGTATATTTTTGGCGAAACAGGGCTATTTTTTAATATATTTCTGTAAAAATATATTAAAAATAGCTATTTTTTATATATGTTTTACTCATGTTCCAAAACGATTTTTTTTAATTATATTTTCTGAACTTGAATTTAGTAAGCAAACTACCCCGATAGCAGACTGACGTCTTTAAGACGTCTTAATTGTGTCGTAAACTGGTTAACACGTCGTATGTCGTATAGAAGATATAGAATGTCACCTGGCATTTATTTGCGTGATCCAGATGTGATGATCCTTGTAACTGATCATTAGCACAAGTTCGTCTTATTTTGCCGGTATGACAGGCTATATAGCTAAATCGACTCCAGTCTCCCTCCCTCCCCCCCCCCCATTGCTGCATTCTATTACCTTATGATAGAAATGTTTTCCACTATAGGCCTATATTGTTTTTTTTTGTGGGGGCACGGGGGGAGGAGGGGTTTGCGGCTTTTACAATCGATTGTAAGTTACAATTAACTGTAAGTCAGACCATTTGCGTGTTTAAAATAATAATATTTGCACATATAGAAACATATAGAACACATGATCTGACTTACAATTAATTGTAACATACACTCGATTGTATCTCTTTTTGATTCTTCAGCCCTGCATTGCTAGTCTCTGTTTAAAGCACATTTTATTAATGTTTTCTGCACTGATTGTATGTTCAATCTTTATGTGGATATATGCCATAACAGAAAGACCCATTCACAGATTAGAACAAATCCAAGTGTGAGAATTATAATTTAACAATAGATCTTTAGTGTTTGTGTTTGTGTTTGTGCCTTAATTTGTAGTACTACATCATACAAGATTTAAGGGTGAGAATAATGCTTGCTTTTTATAACAAATAACAGTACCAGGCATAAATGCAGTGCATACACATTTCTACAATATAATGATCCTTCCCCCCCCCCCCCTGGTTTTTCCATAAATTAGATCGAGCCAACGACGCGCCAAACAGCAAGCCAACGCTGCCCCCGGCCGGCCGCCGTGACTGATTGACCGACGTACGACCAGCGCCTGAGCTGAGCTAGCTGTGTGAAGCCTGGCTGAAACCAAGGCCCTATAAACTCACAGGTACAAATCAATAGTTAGAAATAAAAGCCCGGCGCAGACACACAACTAAGACCACAGCACAGGAATGCAATGTTATGCATTGCATTAACAATATACACAAGTGTCAAAAAAGTCAGTCAGCTGCCAGTCAGAGGTCATTCGATGCTGAACATGTTGAATCAGCTCTGACCGAGCGAAACTGGCTCTAGCCTGACTGAAATCCAGTCGGATCAGCCATCAGGGCGAGTCGGCTCTGTCTGCACCGGTCTAAGTTAACATTATCCTAACCTAAGGTTATCAGTGCTCTCGGGCAACACTCAAGACTACCCCCTTCCTAAACTCTAGAGAACCCCAGCGCGAAGCGCTGGCGTTCTAGACCCACCTTATACTGCCCCCAAATTATAAATTTTGTGTGCACGATAATTGTGCTTAAAATGATATATATGATACGGTGCTTACCACCGATGAGAGCACAAATATGTGATACAACTTTGCAGTACCTTAGATATTAAAAAAAGTAAATAAGACGTCATTTTTACCAGTCTTTGCTATCAGGGTATTTGTTTATATATGTTTTCGACATTTTCAAAAGTAAAGCTATTTTTTTATATATTTTCTGAACTTGAATTTAGTAAGCAAACTATTTTTAATATACGTTTTCCACATATTCAAAAGTAAAGCAATTTTTTATATATTTTCTGAAAACAATGTTATAAAACCTGCCTACAGTGGCCTCTTTTCTTTTCCCCTTATGGTCACTATACACAGGTTTACTTAATTGTCTTAGCGACTACCTGTATACATCGGTCAACCTGTATAGATATGCCAACCTGCCTATATAAAGACCACCTAAAGTGATCCTCTGCAGCTAAAAACAATGATACAGAACCTGTCTATAAAGGTCAACTGTATACAGCAGTCAGTTTTCTTGTTTCTTTTAGGTGGTCACTATACACAGGTGTATGCGTCTTATCAGCCAAGCCAACCTGCCTATAGTGACCACCAATTAAAAGTGATCCCCTACAGCTAAAAATGTTATAAATCCTGTCTATATAAGGTCACCTGTATATAGTGGCCACTTTTCTTGTTTCTTGTAGGTGGTCACTATACACAGGTTTACCTGTCTTAGCAACCACATATCTACATCAGTCAACATTCATACAGTTGTTACTTTTCTTGTTTCTCTATACACAGGTTACTTGTTTTAGTGGCCACCTGTCTACGGCAACACACCTACCTGTAGAGGCCAACAAAGAGAGACCCCGCTGCAGTTTTTCTACAATTTTTTTAAATTTTTTATAGAACGTTGGATTAACGTTGGATATTTATGAATATTCATGATCGGTTATCATTGACTGCAAACTGAATGTAAATTCTCGAGTCATTTGATTGTTTAGAATGAATCCAATGTTATTATTTACTCATTGTTTTAAATAAATGTAAGTTATTTATCTAAAAAATATACTAAATGTCTGTTCTCATGATGTATTAATGTAAATACTTTGATATTCGACCTTATCCAAATAGTAACCGTTACACAATGTTCACACAGAAGCTAGGTTATATATATCTAAGCGGATGAAGAATATGTAGTGAGTACAGGAATACAATTATGATTAGGAATAGGTATGTTATAATGAAAGGCTAGGTTTAGGTACGTATAGGAATGATAGGATGATATAGATATCAAATTTAAAACCTTGATGGTAGTTGGTCCATTATCACTACTTTCTTTTGTCGCAATTGTAACCTGTATTTTTGTATAATTTGCATAATGTTAAAGGGATAGTTGAGTTCTGGTAGAGAGAGTACAGTTTTAGTCAAACTTAATTTTAGTAACCAAAACCTGCACCATTACATAACAAACTAATAGTTATAACTCCACCATGCTCAAAAGGAATTAAAACATTACAAACGACTAAGTAAAAAGCCTGTTATCATTAAAAAAAGAGGTGTTTAAACTAAAGAGGGCGCTTTAAAAAAAATTTGTTTAAACCTTTAAAAAAAAGTATTATGCATGTGATGTTTTGTTGAAATAGTAATTAGATAGAGAGATAATCAACTACTAAAAACCTCTTTTGAAAGATTTTGAAAAGAGGGAGCATTTTAAAACGAATTTTAACGGCTGGTTCAAAATTATCGAATACTTGTGGGGCCCCACATTTATTACAAATTGATATGTTTATGGATATTTCAGCCGTTTCTGAACCGATTTTTATCAAATAAAGTTTATTCTGCCATTAAAATGTTATGTTCTTTCAAATTTGACACTCAGTTTTTCATTATCACACAAACAAAATATTTTGTGTAGCGCCCTCTCTACCAAAACTCAACTTTCCCTTTAAACTGTGTTGTATACACTGTATTATCCTTTGTGGTCGAATAAATAATACAAATAATAATTTGCCAACGCCCATCAATGCTGGTCCACCATTGGTGTATTACGCTGGACCAACGTTGTCCGGCAATAATGTGTGCGTACGCCCATATGACGTTTGACCAACGTTGGTAAACAAGGTATTCTAACCATGGATCAACGTTGGACCAACGTTTTTCCACGGTTTGAACATCGTTATTTCCCAACGTTAGACCAACGTTATCTTGCAACGTTGGACCATAAATGTGTGCGTACGCCTAAATGACGCTGGTCCAACGTTGGCAAATAACTATGTTCCAACTGTGGACCAACGGGTCCAATGTTGCCGGACACCGTTGGACCAAAGTTTCGAAAACAAATTTGGCCAACGTAGGTCCAACAACAGACCAACGTTTGCTTGCTACCTGGGACGTAGGCCTACCACTCTTATATAATTTGAACATGTCCAACAAATAAATCGCAGATCACGGCTCCCCCAAGTTAATACCAAATTATATCATCACGGACAACAACGTTACGGATGCCGGAATACATTATGCCGGATGCCGGTATACGTATACGTTAGCCTCCACCATGTCCACTACGTTCAACTATTCCACTAACGGCCATGTGACCACCCCTGTAGTCGAGTCGCACACGCATGACTTTAGACCCAAAAATCAGTCATTCTCTTCGTTTGTTGTTTCATTCACCACTTCAGAGAAAGACTGAAGTTCGAGATTTGTATGGAGGCCTGGAGTTGTGCGTGTGCGCTTCGACTACCATGATTGCATTGTGATAGCTACGGCGCTAGCGCTATTTAGCGAACTTTTTTGACATCGAGGCGGTAAGTTCCCGATATCTTACTTATAATTTGATGGTTCTTCCAGCTAATTTTGTGTATAGTCCAACACGAGCGCATTAAAATGCTCAATGAGTAGCATTGATGCCAAAATGGGAAGACTGATTTCGAAAAAAAAACTACTGTAGCCTATACTTTACCTTACACAAGATAACTTGATAACGAGGAAATTGCGACAGCTTGTATGACAGTGACTACGAACAAACGTACCAAAAAGATAATATATGGAATATTTATAATAATATTTGAGAGCTTGTGACTTGAAAACAACTGCCCCAGATAATAATGCGACGTTCTAAGTTGACCAACGTCGGAGATTTGACGTTAGGCCCACGTCATTCTTGCTGGGCCCGGCGTTGGCCCCATGGCCAACGTCGTGCAAATGTTGGGCCAACGTTTGGCCAACTATTCCCCAACAACAGCTCGATCTTACTCCCAATGTCGGGCCAACGTTGCAGATTTGACGTTGGGCCCACGTCATTCTTGCTGGTGGGCCCGTGTTGGCCCCACGCCCATAAAAGCCAACGTTTGCAAATATTGGGCTAACGTCATGCCCAACCTTTCATTTTTGCTAATTCTGACGTCAAACCAACATTCAGCTAACTGTACCCTAGCCTTTAGTCAAGGCTCCATATGGCTTGGAGATTCCCTATGCGATCGCGAGCTAGCTAGCTGTGAGAGAGCACGGGGTCAGCGAGCGATACGAACTGGCTCCATCGATATCGATGACTGGCTCCCATATAGAGCCTTTATGAACTTACCACGCAGTAATTTATTAATGAGATGAAAACATTAACGAATCAGATCGCTAGATGCGGGTAACCTCTGCCTGACCCGGGGCCTAATACACGAGTATTGCCGTGGCGTGTTCCATCATGTATCAAGGGGTTTATTTAGTATCAGACATTAATATTATGATTACTATTCTAATGATCAAATATGAGATACATCAGAGTAAAACTGAAGCATAAAAATATCCTTTTTTGTATCCATATCAAATCTCACCTCTTTATTTTACAAGAAAGCAACATATTTTGAAATGACGTACCCTATTCATGTAATGGATGCGTCCTTATCGACGGTTTAACATGTACGGCCAGATAGAGCGCTCTGTGTACGGCCTACGCTAGTATGTTGCGGAGACCCTCTAACAACCAGTAACCGTGTATTGTGCAAGAAAGCGTGTTTAGTTTACTTGGTTTTACTATGCAGCTTGATTGTGTGTCTAAACAAAGACTAACACTCGCAAACGGCTGATCTACCAAACTTGGTAGATGAATATTCGTTATTTAATAGGTTTACATTAGAAATAAACAACAACCAATGTGCAAAGAAAGAAAGACTCTCGCGGTACCCGCTCGATGTGTTCGCTTCGCTCACACTCCGCTCGCTCCGCTCGCGAAATTGTGCATATAGCGTGAGAGTCTTGACGAAAGACTAACTGTACCCCAACCTCAACCCGACATTACACTAATGTCGGGCCAACGTTTGCCTCCACGCCCATAAACTAACGTCGTGCCAACGTTTGGCCAACCTTTACCCAACCTTTCATTTTGCTACTCATTGACTTCGAGCCATACCCCGACGTTTATATGAACACCTTTCAAGAAAAAGAAAGGTGGATGACTGCATGATGTTTGCTACACACACACACGTTTATTTTAACCTTAAAGGGATCTAATAACTTTGTTGACATGTGCAAAAAGTGATGAAGGGTTGATGCAATGTATATTGTTGTATCATATGTCCACAGGGTATTGTGCGATTATTTCAAGTCAAATGGACATTGCATGGCCAAGTAATGAGCAAAAATGCGAAGTGATATTCACTAACTCATTGCACTCACTTTGTACACGGTTTCAAAACTCCGGGGGAGTTTTTCTTATCAGAATACTTTGATCGTACATATCTTTGTAACGAAAGGGAAATTTGAAAAACCGAAACCGGTCCCATGATTTTATTGTTAATACGAATACAACAAGGTATGAGGGAACCGCTAGAATTAAAATGTTATTTTGAGGATTTGGACAATGTTACTAAGTCCCTTTAACCTTCATCCATATTTTAACCTTAGCCTCCATCCATAACCTTATTCTAATATTAACCCTTATTCTAAACCTATCATCCTATCATCCTATCAACAATGATCACAATCGGTTCATTATTACACCTCTTCTTAGTATTTGTGTTTTTTTAATGGTACCCAAGGGGCAGACACCCCCTTTTGTAGGATATCAAACATGGAATGTTATGAAAGATTGTGCACCAGAAATGTCTTCTATGACCTTCTAGGATCACAACCTAGGTGGACAACCTCGCGATCTAGATACTGGAAGTTCGCAAAACGCGTACAAACGATTTAACCCATAATGTACGTTAATAGCGCATTAAATCCTTTGGGTTAATGAAGGTTTGTCTCTGCTATTTTCAAAGTTAAACTAAAAAGCATTATGATATCACCACATTGTTTCATATTCGTGTTGTGTACAATCATGTGCATCTTTTGATACCAAATTTTACTGCATCATATCTTTGGTTAATGTGTCACGTGTCATTTTAAGTCACGTGTCATACAAAGGACTTCAGTTATATACAAAAAACGCATTGAAATGTTCAAGATATTTAAAACGTTACACAATTTGCATTCGAAGTTCTTCAAATGGCACTAAATTTTGAAAGCTTATAAAATTATATAAACGAAAAAAATAAACAATCAAACTCATAACCAATACAAAAAAACACAATACATACAAATATGAGTTCATACAAGTGTATTGTTGGTATCGGATTTTACTAAATCATTATAATAGAGGTAAAACATGTTTGTTGCTGGAATCTACATAATGTAGAATAGGGAAAATAGATATATAGATTTCGATTTCGATTTTATTTAGTCTTCAAACATACACATGTTATCAATAAATGTGTCAACCACTGGTAAATGGCAAGAGGATGATAACAATAATGATCTTTATTACAATTGTAACCATTTCTATAAACATCAAAGACATTTACTTGTAGGCATGATCATGCCTTGCATGCCTGCACAACACCAAGTAATAATATCTATTTGGTTGCATCTGGTCACTGGGCTAATGAACTTTATACAATAATGCATATTATGCCAGTATGTAATTAAATTCGTCCAAAAATCAGTTGACTAGATCCCCTTAATTTCCCTTAACCTTACTACTCCACTTTACAACGATAAGGGAGTCAATACCCCATACAACCGGAATAACCTCCTCAATTAACCATTTTAATTTCCTATAACCTTACTATGCCACTTTACAACGATAATGGAGTCAATACCTCCCCCCAACTCCATACGACCTGAATAACCTACTAAATTAACCCCATTATTTTCCCTTAACCTTACTATGCCACTTTACAAATATACGATTATGTTGATACAGTTCCTGTATCAAGCAACCCCCTTCCCTCCGTGGCTACGCCAATCCGAAATTACAGTTTGTTTTTATTTTGTTTAATCAAGCCCCCCCCCCCCCCTCCTTCCTCTTACCCCGTGGCTACGCCAAGTTTTGTTTTTCCTTTATTTAATATAGAGCCTGCATTAAGTATGCCCCTCCCCCCTTCCCTCCCTTGGCCAGACCAATCAAAGTATTTTCTATCTTTTTATTTGATTAAGCTAGCCCCCCCCCCCCCCCCCCTCCCCACCCTCTTTCCAACGTTGATATACGCTAAACTGAAATTATAGTTCTGTTTTCTCTTTATTTAATACAGAGCCTGTATTGAGCACATAGGCGTACCCGGGGGGGGGGGGGGGTTGGGGGGTTCAAACCCCCCCCCCTTTGACCCCAAAATGACTGTCTTGGGGGGTTTGAACCCCCCCCCCCCCCCCCTTTGAAAATTATTACTGGTCTCGAGACCCAATTTGAGCTGTCTCGACCATCATTATTGATGGCCTCGGTCTCGAAAAGCTTGAAGAACCCTGGTCTCGGCCTCAAAAATGCCGAAAGTTTTGGTCTCGACCTTGAAAATTCGGACCAGTCCTGGTCTCGGCTGCGAAAATTTGTCTAGACCTCGAAAAATTGGACCGGTCCTGGTCTTGACTTCGAAAATTGTTCACGACTATTCCCCCTACTCCCTCAACAATACCTATTGATCAAATGTGGTAGTTGCCGGCGCTAGTTCACTATTGTACCCGCACTCTGGTGTCGGCACGCTAGGCCGCTAGCTGCCCGTGACGCGCTCGTGAAGAGTACCCTTCGAAACACAAATATAACGTACCCAAAATCAACTAAATCTTCGACAATTGCTCAAATAATGTTTGTGATTTCAAAGTGTTATCTTTTTTTACCTGTTTTGTGTCAATTTTCGTATCTTTTATCGAGTATTTTTCCTCAAAACGTAGACCGTAATGTTCACTTTTTTGTACAGGTTTCACAGCAAACTAAGTGGATGAAGTTAGCGACCGTAATTGAGGATCAGACACGGAAGATAAGTTGCCAATTTGTATTGAATAAAACATAATTGACTTGATCGATACAGAGTTGTTTTTTCGTTATTATTATGCCTGTTCCTGTGTTGTTGGTGGGTGGTGGGGGGGGGGGGGGGGGGAGGGGCTGATCTTCTGTATTGAAGAAAGATACAACAAAACTAATATAATTATCAGATTGGCGTAGCCGGGGGGGGGGGGGGGGGGGGTGCCTTGCATAATAAAATAAAATAAAATAGAAAGTGTAACTATAAATTCAGATTGGCGTAGCCAAGGGGGGGGGGGGGGGCTGTTTAATAAGGCTCTGTATAGAATAAAGATGCAACAAAGATATATCAGATTGGCGTAATAAAATAAATAAAATAAAATAAAATAAAATAAAGAGAAAATGTAACTATGAATTCAGATTGGCGTAGCCAAGGGGGGGGGGGGGGCTGTTTAATAAAGATGCAACAAAAATATATCAGATTGGCGTAGCCAGGGGGGGGGGAGGGGTGCCTTGCATAATAAAATAAAATAAAATAAAGAGACAATGTAACTATAAATTCAGATTGGCGTAGCCAAGGGGGGGGGGGGGGCTGTTTAACAAGGCTCTTTATAGAATAAATGTGCAACAAAGATATATCAGATTGGCGTAGCCAGGGAGGGGGGGGGGGGGGTGCCTTGCATAATAAATAAAATAAAATAAAATAAAGAGACAATGTAAGTATACATTCAGATTGGCGTAGCCAAGGGGGGGGGGGGGGGCCTGTTTAACAAGGCTCCTTATAGAATAAAGATGCAACAAAGATATATCAGATTGGCGTAGCCGGGGGGGGGGGGGTGCCTTGCATAATAAAATAAAATAAAATAAAGAGACAATGTAAGTATAAATTCAGATTGGCGTAGCCAAGGGGGGGCCTGTTTAACAAGGCTCTTTATAGAATAAAGATGCAACAAAGATATATCAGATTGGCGTAGCCAGGGGGGGGGGGGGGGTGCCTTGCATAATAAAATAAAATAAAATAAAGAGACAATGTAAGTATAAATTCAGATTGGCGTAGGCAAGGGGGGGGGGGGGGCCTGTTTCACAAGGCTCTTTATAGAATAAAGATGCAACAAAGATATATCAGATTGGCGTAGCCAGGGGGGGGGGGTGCCTTGCATAATAAAATAAAATAAAATAAAGAGAAAATGTAACTATAAAATCAGATTGGCGTAGCCAAGGGGGGGGGGGGGGCTTGCTAAATAAAGGCTCTATATTAAATAAAGAGAAAAATATAATTTCTTATTGGCGTAGCCAAGTGGGAAGAGGATGGGGGGGGGGGAGGGGAGGGGCTTGATCAATAAAATAAAAATGAAATGAGGGTTAGTATTTGATGATGATGGTTATAATGGCATTTTTAAACGGTATATATGAAAAGGAAAATAATTTTGTAGATTTAAGGAGTTCTCGAAACCAATCACTATTCACTCTGCACAGCACTCTAATCTTTACACTCTCTTTCAGCTGTCTCCTCTTCTCCTTCTGAAGGCCGGTATCACTTCAAGCTCTGCTTAAGATATCTGTCTTATGCATTATCCCCTTTCCATTTATTTTTAAAGTGGATTTAAAATATGCTAGGTATATCCCCTTATCCCCTCCCGACACTAGTCACATTCTCTGGTCATATATAAGTATAACCCTATAAACAAGGTGGTCATAATTATATACTCCTTTATATTCACGTACCCAGCCCCCGCCCCTTTGGTTACCCGTATACATCCAGAAACAATTAGTATGCCCCCCCCCCCCCCCCCCCATATTCCCCTCACGACAGCAGTCCCATTCTTTGTCCATATTTGACCAGAG
>JBAMJV010006931.1:0-45541 GCA_037951105.1 Echinarachnius parma | reverse complement strand
AACTTTCAGAGATTATTCCTTCCAATCTTTTTTAATATAGGGCCTTTGAAAGCCACATTTTGCTTGGGTTTCATTGTCCTTTAATAATTGGAAAGATTGAGTTAAATAAAGATTCCGAGCCATGGATCAAGCATGCAAGATGATACATAATGTGCATGCTGCTTTATGGCCGGGGTCATTAATCTTGCAAGTGCTTGCAGCCTTGCAGTATCCTGTTGGGGAATATTTCCACTGAGAAATCAAATCTCTCTTTTGATCGGTGAAATAAATACACGGGGGATCGGGGTGATTTAGCCCCGGAAATGCCTAAACAGCGTGTTCACACACAAACAAATTTCATCCCGAAATCATGACTAACGAAACGTCGTATAAAGAATCATGATTTTAAAACGAAACTAACGAACGTTCACACACACAAAAACAAGATCCCATAACAGCTGGCATTCAGCTGCACGAAACATCGTATAAGTGCGCAGTGTGCTGTCTTTTATCTGTCTGCTGTCACGTTAAGCCACGCCCCCGTTATACGAGTGTCGTATAGCGAATCATGATTAGCGAATCGACCGGGCATTCACACACAAAACGAGCGTGATTCTTTAGTCAGCTCTCGTACGAAACGATGCTCAAACCACCGTTTCGTTAATCATGATTCTTTATACGACGTTTCATTAAGTGAGCGTTCAGACACACATTTCCGACAATTTCCGTCGTATAGCTAATCAGAGACTGACTAAAGAATCAGCTCCTGATTAGCTATACGATAAAATTTTTGTGTGTGAACACTGGGTAAAAGAGCCCTCAAATATACATGTAAGAGCCCCTGTAAATTGCATAGAGTTGGAACATTTTCAACGAGCTTTGCTTCTTTTTGGTTCCCCCATATTTCATGTTAAATGTTAATTACAAACAAATTATTGATTATGTAATATTTATTATATATTAGACATTAGTCTTCTGTGTATTTTATATTGTATTTTGTATATTATTTGTTTGTATACATGTATTTACATGTTGTTCAAAGAATTATCAAACAGAGTTCAATTGATGCAAAACAAAGTACTATTTTCATGCAGGGGAGCTTGAAAAGTAGCCCCCCCCCCCCCCCCCCCGAAACATAAATTTTAATTTCCTTCTCCTTTTGATGGATAGACTAGCAGTCGTATCCATGCATGGACTATGGACACATGATGTCATTCTCAGGGGCAATCGTATGTAGCTAAAAACCGGGGGGGGGGGGGGATAAAATATTTTTATGTGGCTTCTTGGCAAACTCGCCTGCATGAAAATAGCACTAAAAATGTGTTTTGCATTGAACTCTAGATGCAAATTTACAGGGGCTCATTTATGCGGGCTAACGGGGGGGGGGGGGGATACTTTTCAAGCTTGTCTGCATGAAAATAGCAATCTCAAATTTGTTATTTTGTTTTGCATTGAACTATATGCAAATTTAGGGGGCTCTTTTGTGACTTTCAGTTCAGTTCAGTTTTTTTTTTTTGTCTTGGATGGCCTTCTTTCAAATGATGTAACCTCAGTAACCTGAGGGGTTGCAGAAAATTAATACTTTTTCAAAATTATATCTCTGTAGTAGCCATACATTGGAAATGATTAATACAGAATAGCAGGAGATTGACTTAATGGTAAATTGTTTATGACAGGCACAGTGCCAAACACGAAGGCTCATGTATCATTTGGAAATATTCATGCTTGATTGAGTTTGACTGGTGAGGCAAAATTATTGAGTAATTCCTTAAAAGTTTGATGAACTATAAATATCCAGAAATCTCCACTATCCCGGAGCTTGTTATAATTCCCATGAATAACATCACACAGTCTTCTTTGGGACTCGCTTCTTATCTATTAACATGAGCTGTGTTTATACCAGTTACTATAAATCGTCGATTTACGAGTCATTTTGTTTTGATTATCAACATTAAAGGGTACCACCGCCCAAAAATAATATTCTTATAAATGAAAGGTAACATCTTTAGTATTCCATTCCATCAACAAGTTCACACAAATATGTTTCAAGAAAAAAATAGATAATTGGAAAACACATCACCATTCTAAAGCATGGTCTGAATATACGAGACTAATTTGTATGGAGCGAACGAATCGCCCGGGATTCTATTGTCTCCAAACGTACGCGTGAAAAGCATTGGCGCACTCTCAAATGTTTGGCCTGTTCGGAACCAGGAAATAGTAGTGGTTCCGTAAGTGGTGGAAATGAATTGCCTTGTTTATGAATTACACAACCCTTTGCAAAATGTTGGGTATCTATTTGATATCACTAAACGGTACCAAAACATATAATTATGTGTTGTTCTTTGCCTGGTGGTCCCCTTTAAAGAAGCATTCAAAGACAGGTGAAATATGATGTACTTGTACTTAAAGGGATCTAATAAAAGACAAGAAGGGCTGATAAAAATGTGACTTTCTGTAATCTAATATGTCTACTGATGAGTACTGATTGATGTGTGAAAATTCCATGGTAAAGGAATTAACGAAAATGCAAAGTGATATTTGCTAAAATCATTGCACTGACTCTGAACACAGTTCTAATTCTCCAGTGGATAATGTTAATTGTCAAATCCAAACACTTCAATCGTAAATATATTTATAACGGAAGGGAAATTTGTAAAACCAAAACCTGCTCCATGCTTCTATTGTTAATACAAATTTACAACAAGGTATATGAGAGAACCACTAGAGTTGTAAGTTATCAATTTGGATGATTAGTTACTAGATCCCTTTAAATTCAAAGGCGGGTGAAAAATGATGTACTTGTACTATGCAAACATTCAGTGGAGTTGGCAAACACCATAACCACCTGTCACATTTATTATGTATTAAAATGGTGAGAAACTCAACATGAAAAGTTTATCATACACAGTCAAATTCAAGTTTTATTTTCTGGGAATCTGTAAGCTTTTCTTCATTAAATCGGCACCCTCAAACTTAAATTACATCAATTACAGATATATGCCATTACATCCACTGGAAGAAAAGACATGGAATCATCAAATATTCCCATTCTTGAATATTCATATTCATATCTTCAAATATAGCCAGTACATACAAATAACATTTACATGGAGATGCTTTTATAATATTATGTACTTGTATGTAAACATGTTCAGAACAAGCACTTACCTTTTTAGTTAATGGTAAGTCACCATGATATTTAACATTTCTAACAGTTTTATAACTTATAACAGTTACTTTGGGAATAACTAGAACACAACGTTGTAGTATACCATTGTATTCATTAAATCAGTGTTAGCCTTGCATGTATCTGGGCATGAAACCTTTACATGTACATGTACAGTAGTTCCTTTGATTTTCAACAAAAGGAGTGGAAAGATTTATATTACCAACAATTATCTGCGAAATAGGAGAAGTTATTTGTAAACCAAGTTGACTATCCAGGGTTTAATTTCCCTGTAATATTATTTTAGCCGAGTTATCTATCTGGGGCGTAATTTCTCTCTCCAAATGATGTATCTTCACTGCTCACACAGAGATGCATGCATTCACTCCTACACAAGCCTCTAGGGTGTCTACTAAGTTGATTACAATTTTCATTGGTTTGAATACGATCGCCCGGTCTACACCTATTTGGTATATGTCTCGTTTTGGTCTACTACCTGAAACTTCCCTTTCCCCAATTCCAAACTTGACCCCAAACCTAAACCTATAATAGTCCCAACCTGAAATCTGATCCCTACCCCTATTAAAGGGATCTAGTAGCTCATTGCACTGACTTTGTACACAGTTTAAATTCTCCCATAGATATTTATGATTAATCCAAAGACTTCAATCATACATATTTAAATTTTTAACCAAAAAGAAATTTAGAAAACTGAAACCTATTGTATGCTTCTTCTAGTTCTATAAATATATGTGAGAATCACTAAAGCAATTTGTGGATTTTGACAATATGTTCCTAGATCCCTTTAACCCTAATCCCCATCCCTAATCCTAAGCATAAGTCCCTATTAGAAAAAGTATGATTTTGCTAGTACTGTAGAAGAAACATTAGTTGACTAAATGGGTCTAGATCAAGCTGCAAGTTACTTTTCCAACGACTATTCGATAAAGGACAATGAAATCCGGACAAATTGTTGTATGCACGGTTACAGTCCGTTATTCCGAAGGTTCGTTATTCCGAAGGTTCAGTTATTCCGAAGGTTCGTTATTCCGAAGGTTCGTTATTCCGAAGGTTCGTTATTCCGAAGGTTCGTTATTCCGAAGGTTCGTTATTCCGAAGGTTCGTTGATCCAAAAATAAAATCGGGTTCGTTATTCGAAGGTTCGTTATTCCGAAGGTTTCGTTATTCCGAAGGTTCGTTGATCCGAAAATAAAATCGGGTTCGTTATTCCGAAAATTAAATCGGGCTTGTTATAATAAATTAATAAATTATAATAAATTAAAGGACAATGAAATCCGGACAAATTGTTGTATGCACGGTTACAGTCCGTTATTCCGAAGGTTCGTTATTCCGAAGGTTCAGTTATTCCGAAGGTTCGTTATTCCGAAGGTTCGTTATTCCGAAGGTTCGTTATTCCGAAGGTTCGTTATTCCGAAGGTTCGTTGATCCGAAAATAAAATCGGGTTCGTTATTCCGAAGGTTCGTTATTCCGAAGGTTCGTTATTCCGAAGGTTCGTTGATCCGAAAATAAAATCGGGTTCGTTATTCCGAAAATTAAATCGGGCTTGTTATAATACTATAGTTTGTGTTTTGTTTATTTAATTTACAGCCAGCATTAAGCATACCCCTCCCCCTTTCCCTCCCTTGGCCAGTATCTCTTTATATGAAATTATAGCATTATAACAAACCCAAATTCATTTTCGGATTAACGAACCCGATTTCATTTTAGGAATAGCGAACCTTCGAATAACGAACCCTCGGAATAACGGACCTTCGGAATAACGAACCCGATTTCATTTTAGGAATAGCGAACCTTCGGAATAACGAACCTTCGGAATAACGAACCTTCGGAATAACGATCCTTCGGAATAACGAACCTTCGGAATAACGAACCTTCGGAATAATGCAACAAATGTTCGGATTAACGAACCCTATTTCATTTTCGGATTAACGAACACTCAGGTATAGGAAATTTGCGTGTTCGGAATAACGAACCTTCGGAATAACGAACCTCGGAATAACGAACCGCACCCGTATGCACTATAAGACACTAAATAGGATGACTAGTTCCTGAACATTTGAGCACAATCGGTCAAGAAAAAAGAAAACTATGGCTCTTTGAAAATATCCATTGATTTCTATGAGTGACTCACTTAGTCAAATCGGCAACACACTCCGGCAAAGCTGTGGACTACTACTGCCCATTTCGTTTTGTACACAAAATTTCAATTTTGTTCAATTTTCTCAAAATTTACCCTTCGTTTGAGTTCAACATATGTTTTGTATAATACATTTATACACAGCATATCGTGAGTTTGGGGAATGGAAAAGTGTGACTATGAAGAAAACTACAAATGGGAAAAATTTGTGTACAAAACATATGGGGAGTAGTCCACAAACTTATCAGAGTGCGTTGCCAATTTGAGTTCCCCCATAGAAATAAATGGGAATCTTCAAAGAGCCATAGTTTTCTTGTTCATTGGCCCGATTATGCTCTAACTTTCAAAGATTATTCCTCCTAATCTCTTCAAGTCTATGAAAGCAACAGTTTGCTTGGGTCTCATTGCCCTTTAACCATCATGGGCACATTAATCATGTGCATTATATTGTGACCTACATGTACTGGTACATGTACATACAACCATGTACTTATCCCAACCCCTAACCCCAATCTAGCCCCTTTTAAAATTCTGATTTTGCTAGTGGATGTACAGGAGTTGACCATATGGTTGTAGACTCGAGCGGCAAGTTGTACTTTTCTTCAACTGTTCAATTTAACCATCCTGTTATATCTTAGATCGTAGGTATGTTCATAATGTGCATAATACTGTGAACTACATGTAACCCTAAACCTAATGCTAACCTCTCACCCCAATCATAACCCCACATCCTTAGAAGCATACTGTAAGCCTCTATCAAAATGTTGATTGTACGAAACGGGAGTTGACCAAATGAGTGCAGACCAAGCGGCAAGTTATACTTTGACTGTTCGATTAACCACCCTGTTATCGAGGGCATGTTCATAATGTGCATAATAACTAAATGACCTTTTCATCACTTCGTAACCAGAGGGTTAATTTTGACGAGTGGGAGCTGCATCCTTGCATAGACAGGTCTACGAGCTATGTGATGGATAGTGATAGTCTCCCAAGTGATTTGATAAAGTAATTAGCAAGAATCTGAGTTGTATACTCAAGGAGCTAAATTGAAGCTCCGTGGTAGACTTGCCCTCGCGACCCAACACTGGATACGGCCAGTTAAGGTGCGTTTTCGAAATTTGCATGCCGTAATTTGCAATTGAGAAGGATTGGAGACTAGTGGAAAGGCTCTTCGACTGGAGTGGAACGAAAAGCAAAAATAACAAACAAGTGAGCTGTATTACCGTATCATTTACTGTATAATGTGGAGATGATATACAGTCAGATGGACACAAGAACAGTAGCCACTGTAGGCAGGTGACATCTACAGACAGGTTTCATTACATTGTTTTTCCCTGCAGAGAATCACTTATAGCGGCCACTATAGGCAGGTTGGCTGTTATCTGTAGACAGGTGGCCGCTAAGACAGGTTTAACTGTACAATTTATACAATGTACAGTCTCAGCGCCAATTGGGTTTGAAGACAATGTGAAAATTAGTATTTTATGAAGATAAATGACGAACTAGAATTAATATATATATTTTAACATCCATACAGTGAGTGTATTTTATATTGATGCACTAATAATTCATTGACAATCAACCTATTCAAATGTCCCTATCAGTGACACTGCCATCCTGTTATGACTGTTTAAACAGGACAGAGATGATAATGACAGCATTATCTCATAAATATAATGTCAGAGGAACAATCGTTATCATGACACTTAATCAACAAAAGGCCACAAACACCTCCTCATGTCACAATTGTCATCATACCACGCTTCTAACACATGTATGTGTATCAGCTGGGCCCTGGGCCAAAGTTCACTTTGGTTATTTAAAGGGTACCACCACCCAAAAATAATATTCTTATAAATGAAAGGTAACATCTTTAGTATTCCATTCCATCAACAAGTTCACAAAAATATGTTTTCAGAAAAAAATATATAATTGGAAAACGCATCACCATTCTAAAGCATGCGTTCATGGGTCTGTATGTACGAGACTACTTTGTCCAGAGCGAACGAATCGCCCGGGATTCTATTGTCTCCCAATGTACGTGTGAATAGCATTGGGGCACGCGCAAATGTTTGGCCCGTTCGGAACCAGGAAATAGTAGTGGTTCCGTAAGTGGTGGAAATTATTGCTTTGTTTATGAATTACACAACCTTTTGCAAAATGTTGGGTATCTATTTGATATCACAAAACGGTACCAAAACATATAATAATGTGTTGTTCTTTGCTTGGTGGTCCCCTTTAAATGCTTTCATGTAAATGACTTATTGATTGGTTGTCACTCCGCTGCAAACAGGTTAACTGTTCAATTGGGTACAAATGTATTAAAAGCAAATGGGTCGTGTATAAATTAAACAATTAGTGGCGTAACCAGGGGGGGGGGGGGGGGAGGGGGGCACGTACAGCAAAGTGTGCCCCCAAATAATTTTACAAAGACATTAAAACAATAAAAACACTTAAGGGGTAAATCTGTGAAAAATAAAGAAATACAATACAAGGTGCACCCCCCCCCCCCCCCCCCCCCATCTGTTGGACCACTGGTAACAATATAATTGGTTATTCATCTTCTTCTATTTTTTGCTTTTTGGTTGTCCAGAAGAACAGTAATTTTCTCATTTGATTTTATGTCCATATGTTATGTCATCCTTTTTAATCATCTTTAATTTACAATAATTATTCTACAATATTTTTCTGTTCATTTTATATTCCATTTTAATGGAAAACAGAATGAGACATAATTTGTAGTTGGTAGTGGGAAAGCAGAAATTTAATTCATGGACGCATAACATGCAACGTTTTGCCAGGGGTGCTGTAGCATCGTGCTCAAATATTACTTTACCTTTCCATGCCCATTATTCAATAATGCCACTTCGCTTCCCTAATGCAACGCTCGAAATTAGCACAGGCCCGATGGCCCGGGGCCACCAAAAATTGCTGTCGGGCCAGTAAAAAAACTCATAATTCCAATGTTTGCTGGCCCGATCGGGCCACCATGTGTTGAAACAATTGTGCACAATATTATGGTTCTTATTGCAAATTTGATACCTCACAGAAAATACTTGATTTGTGGTTTAAAAAGAGAGGAAAGAGAGGTCAATAATGAACAGTTTTGTGTGATTTTTTTTCTTCTGCCGACAGCTTAGAAAAGGCGCAAATTATTATAATTAGCATTATTTCTGCCCCGCCCCCCATCCGATCCCACATGTAAAATTTGTACAGCATGTTCCACTTGGGATAGGTAGAAGGATATCAAATTAATTCTGTTATCAGTTCAGTTTGTATATAATAAATAATAGGGAATATCAAGAATAATATTTGCTATACTTGCGGAAATAAGTTAAGAGAAATGTTGTCCGATTTGTAAAAGTTTAATTTGTGTTTTTTTTTCCATTCTGTTTATCCCCACACCCCCGTTTTGTGAATGGAGCTTTCCAATTCCAAATATGGAATGTAAAAACATGTAGTGAGTGTGCATGCAATTTACGTGAGCATAGAAAGTTTACGATCAATTCATCAATGTTTGACACCAACATTTCAACAACAAAAACCCACAATTTGAAAATATTTAATTTATGTGAGGTTTATAAACAATAATCCATGGAAAAGCGAGGTTAAAAGTCTGAAATGTGAGAGGATATTTTAATAATCGATCACATTTGGTTGCATGTAAAATTCAACATAGCCTAAGTATGTTGTGTCTGCATTGTCTACGTCTTGTGTTGCCGCCGATGTTGTGACTGTGTCCGTAAGTTCACGAAGAATTTATAAATGTTTGACTAACAGTTTTACAAATACAGCACCACAATATGAAAAATGTGTCATTCATGACAGGTTTCAAAACAATATTCTACGGAATTGTGAGATTAAAAGTCTGATATATAAGTACAAATTTCCATTATCAATCAAATTTGTTATGCATGTAAAACTCAATAAATCATGTTTGCCGTATTCGAAATCGGATACAGTAGATCGGTGACTTGTCAATGTTTGCAGCCGATGAATCTGCTTTTTGACTTACAATTATTAGCTTAAAACACCACAATTTAAAAACATGTTATTTGTCTGAGATTTTCACATGACATTTACACAGAATGTTGAGGTCAAATTTGTATAATAACAGTGAATTTTCCACTTTTCCACAGTTTTGAATGTGCTATGAATTTTCTCGTTTTTTCTTTTGTTTTTCTTTATTTTCTTCGGGCCAGTAGATTTTGGTTTCGGGCCACCAAAATTGGAAAAATACTAATTTTACTGGCCCGACCGGGCCACCAGCAAAAAAAGTTAATTTCGAGCGTTGCCTAATGTAAGGTGAAAATTGCCCCAATAATGGATAAAATTGCGGGAATAATACAATTGTCAAAACTCTCAAGAGAGTAGGGGGGGGGGGGGGGGGGGGGAGGAGATAGACAGTCACTGCAGTCCCTCTAGCCCACAGCCTTGTACACATATGATCAGCAGGGTGGCGTGTGATTTGAGGGTCACAGAAATTATCGGGGGGGGGGGGGGGGGGGAGGGGGGGGGGTGGGAGGGGGGCGGTACGACACCTTATTGTTAAAAATATATTTTTTACCCAAAAAATGTTTTCTTCTTTATTTTATTTATTTATTTTTTTGTTTAGGGGGGGGGGGGGAGGGCACATGTCCCAACCCCCTATCCCTCCTTCCCCCTCCCCCATAACTGAAACCACTGCTATGATTGAATTGATATGACACTCCCAAACATTTATATTAATTACAGATCTCTGCCGCTGATGTCCCAGTTATCTTAAGGTGAAAAATAGCCCATGGGGGAAAAGTGAAAGTTTTATTTGATTTTTCAGAGACTTGTTTACAATCAGCATGGCTGCATTAACCCATTCAGGCCTTGTCCCCAAAAGACTCCGGCTGGGGTCTATGGAGACTGCATGTTATACCAAAATCAATAGACTTGAATAGGGTAACATTCTTAGTACCAATTTGATGATAACATCAACATTTTGATAGTTTTGTTTAGAAGTGTGCAGCGAGGCTATGCAGGTGTTTTTGTTTGTTAGTCTTTTTCTTCTTTTTTTGTGATCCAAATGGTTAAAAATGTGTCAAGATAGTGTATTTCAGATGCAAGGAAAGATAAATTGTATTATATTAAATGAACATAATAAGGAAAGAGAAAAGAAGAGTGTTCTATGGCCTCCATAGTCTAGAAACACCTGAGGTGTTGCTGTAATCTGACAAAAGGAAGCTACTGACAATTGGTAGTTTTCTTGTAAATGAGGATTTTTATGATATTTGTGCAGTTACTTTCTTTTGACCTATTAATTTCTCATAAATGGATTGTCAGGTGACTTTAATTTGTTCACCATTGTGTAGAGCATGTCAATTACCCCCAAACAAGTAAACAGACTACCGTAAAACTCCGTGTATAAGGCGCACCCGTGTATAAGGCGCACCCCCAACTTTCAAAAAAAAAAAAAAAAAAAAAAAAAAAAAAAAAATTATTTATTTGTTGTATTTATTTATTTATTTTTTTTTTAAATTTTTTTTTAGGACACCCTGTATTTTTTTTGGACACCCTGTAGTGCTGTTGGAATACTTACATCGCTGGTCTAGAGCATATCAAGGGATTAATGTCAATTGTAGCTTTCATCATCATATACATGTTTTCACATACAAAATAGTGGTTAGTACAAAAATTGCACACATTGAGCAATAACACTGGTGCTCATAAATATTCATATTCTTATTCATGAATATTCATAAGCACTTATACTCATTCAATATAATACAATTTTCTTAATTAACTAACAACTATTTTCAATTATGAGCAAAATTTATAACCACTGGTTAGATAATTGCATATATATGAGTACCTGCTGCTCACGAATGTATGAATATTCATTAGCTGCAGTATTTGCTCAATAAACTTGCAATCTTTAAAATTTGTAACCAATATTTGTTTTGTGTGAAAAAAGGTATATGTTGCTGAATGCTACAACATACAGCAAGCTCTTGTCATGCCCTACACAAGTGTAATATGCATTGAACATGACTACAGGGTGTCCCCAAAAAAAATATTAAAAACAATTTTTTTTTTTTTTTTTTTTTTTTTTTTTTTTTTTTTTTTTTTTTTTTTGCTATACCTGTGTATAAGGCGCACCCCCGACTTTGAAATTTTTTCCGACGGAAAAAAGTGCGCCTTATACACGGAGTTTTACGGTATCCATAAAATTGTCAGTTGCTTCCTTTTGTCAGATTACGGCAAGGATTGCTGTACACATGTGTAATTACCTTTTCGCAAGGGAACACTCTAGATGATAATCATTTTTAATTTTATCTATACAGTACTATTGTTAACCTCTTTTTGCAGCACCTCTGTATGTATTTTGTATTAATATCTGTGAATATAACTCAAATAAAATATTAAATACAATCTTTAGTTGAAATTCACAATTAGCACATTAAGTGGATCAACAGTTTGATATACTGTACATAAAGGCTTGACCTACATTTCCTCACAATGTAAGCCACTCTTTGTTATGCCTTTATAAATAGCAAACCCATTTTAAAAAAGCAAATGCCTTTCATCTGAGCTCTAGATACAAAGAACATGAACCTTTGTGGGAGTCTGTGAGATGTGAAGCAGATAGAGATGACTTTAGGCATACCTGCCAAGTGCCACCCGGTCCGATTTTGCCGTGTATTTGTTCCGTTTGTTTCATTAAAAAAAGGGGTGAAAAAACAAAAACAGTATGATTGATTTGTACGTCGGAAAACAAAAACCAAAAAAAGAAACAATTTGTTTTTGTTTTCTTTTCTTTTCAATAATACTTTTTTCCCCCTTAAAATAAAAGCATCATGGGGTTTCACAACATGCATAAACTTAGAAGCTTCAGGGGCAAAGCCCCTGAACCCCCACCATGGGTGTGGGGGGGGGGGGGGGGACACAGACATCACCCCCTCCCTTCTGAGAGCTCATGACTCTCCTTTGAGAAAACCCTGGGGAAACCTGAACATACCCCGAAATCCAGATTGGTTTTTGGCTCATGCTACCCACTTTACCCTGTGCCACTTTAGCTGTCAAATTGTATCCTTTATGCCTTTAATGGACATGATGTACAGTACACAAAGAACCTGTATGTGACCATGACCAATAGAATTCTTGAATTAATGGCGTTTCTTTGAATTCAAAGTTTAAGATGTCATTTGATTTCCTTGCTTTGTCCGTCAAACATTTATTCCTTTTTGCATCACAATCATAATTGCCATCAGGGCAAGTATGGATTATTGCAAGTGTTATGGATTAAGTGGATTGTCTGTTTTGATAGCTGGACTGCAGTTATCTTCAGGGCTTGTAGTTCTTTTCAGGGCTACCACATTTTAATTTTACGACTATTATCAAGCTGGATTTTTTTTTTTTTTTTGGATAAATGATGCTTACGAATATTTGGTTGGAAATAGTTTTTTTAATATGTGACCAATGTTCATTTTTAACATAAATTAATTTTGTTAAAGATATTTAATGTATTATTTTCTTTTTCTTTATATATCTCTTTATCTTCTGTAGGGTATCCTGAAATACATTGAGTCAACAAACCCAGAATGCAAGTCACAAGGCGTCGTCATCGGTTATGATGCAAGACATTGTAGCCAAAGGTATGTTTAAAACATGTTGATTTGGAATATTCATTCTGCATTCAAATTCCATGCATACCAAGCTCTACAAATTGTGTGTTTTTGAACTTGACCTACCCCAAAACAGGTGTTGGTTGCCCAAATCCATTTTTAAAAAACAGCACTTTAATTTGTCACTGTCATTTAATGTTTTCTTTAAAGGGGAAGGAAACACTAGAATGTTCGCTAGCTGAGACTGATAAGTGCAGAATTCCTGCCACTTCTATTCATATATTTCCTCTTGGGTAGTACTAATAATGGAAATAATCAATACAAACATTGATTAATTCCATTATTAGTATTAGCCATACGACTAGAAGTGACAGGAATTCTGCACTTATCAGTAACAGCAAGCGAAAGTTCCAGCGTTTCCTTCCCTTTTAAAGAGCACTCAAGAAATATTAAAGTGATTTACATTAGAAATCTTTTCTTGCCGACTCTTGGTTTCTTTCATACAATCCACACAATCATGTAAAATTCAAAAATTTTCTCATATTATGTTATTATCTAAGACAATGCTAGAAATTAACCTTTTTGCCTCGTGGCCCAGTCGTCAAGTAAAAACAACATTGTTAAATTTTGAGTGTCCTGAAATCTAAATCTGGTGGCCCCAAACAAAGAAAAATATAACAAATTCTGTTAAATTTGGTTGCCCGAACGGGCCATTAGAATTTAGAATTATTGAAATTTGGTGGCCCGGAGCTAATTTTTAGTGGCCCTGGGCCAGCGGGCCTATGCTAATTTCGAGATAACTTGCCATGGCAAGTGACTTCAAATTGTCCATGAATATTCACTCGCCCGGGGCAAGTGAACTGGTCAAGTAGGTTTGTAGTCTCTGCTACCTGTTATAACAAAGGTTGTTACCAGCTACCATCAAATCCTTTCATTTAAAGCTTGCCTCTCATAGCAGTAAATGCAAGAATTGGTAATATTCGCGGTGCATTAATTTTCGTGGATTTCGCGCTGAAGTCGGCGTCCGTGAATATTAAAACTTGCGAATATAAATGCGCTATTTGCAAAGCATTTGAACACTTGCTCGGCCGCGAAATTAAAAACCCACGAATGTGTTTTTGTATCACTCAGCGCCAAATATTAATCGCGCAAAAATAACAACATTTACAGTAAGCATAGGCCTGCTGGCCAGCTCGGGCACTAAAAACCAGAACGTCAATGACGTAGCGCTCATCCGGCATCTCGCAACATCAAATATCGCAAATTTCATGTGGTACACTTTTCAACTGGTCAAAAAATAAAAATGTGATGCCCTGGAAGGGACATAAAAATTAATTTAAACAAAATTAGAGTGAAAAAAATATAAATTTGACGCCCCAGAAGGGAAAAAAAATTTAAAAATAAAAAAAAATAAATAAAAAAATAAAAATAAAAAAATATATATTAAAAAAAAAATATATTAAAAAAAAAATAAATAAAAAAATAAATAAATAAATAATAAAAATAAATAAATAAATAAATAAATAAATAAATAAAAAATTACCATAATTAATTAATGGAGAAAAATTTCAAAATTCTGTGTAGAAGTTTAGTGTGCCAAAGTTAGCTCTACCAGATAAAGCAAACCAAATCAAAATCGGTCAAGAAATGAAGGAGAAGAAGCATTTTTTGTGATTTCGAATAAATTAGCATAAATTAGCATATATAATGAATTTCACGATTCTGTGTAGAAGTTTTAAATCCCCCTCCTAGCCCTATCATATGAAACAATCAGAATCAAAATCGGTTGAAAAATAACGAAGAAGAAGCATTTTGAAAACTGTGGACGGACGGACGGACGGACGGACGGAAGGACGGAAGGACGGAAGGACGGAAGGACGGAAGGACGGACGGACGACGGACGCCACGCCATGGCATAAGCTCATCGGGCCCTTCGGGCCGGATGAGCTAATTAGCTCTTGGCGACAAAATTTCATGGATGCTAAATTCCATCGGTCCGAATTGTTTGTGTTTTATATGTGGGGCCACTAGAATTTTAAAAAGCATGTTGTTACTTGCCGATTGTGCCACTAGAATTGATAAATTATAGAGTATAGATTTTCACGACGGGAGCCAATACAAAATCTATTAACAAGTACGTTGTACATGTAGCTACATGAACAGTTTGTACGTTTTAATTTATTATGAAATTGGTCAATTAGAAAGATTTACATTTGAAATGTCAAGGATGCTTTAGGCAGTCGTGGAGAGTGGCGGTGACTTGCAACAATACAAATGAGTTCATATATATATTGCATAAATTTAACAAATGAGTTCATATATATTGCACATACAGACGTTGAGTAATTTTGCATATTTATGCTTTGGAAGTGTCGAGTTGCGCATGTTAAATTTGAAGTGGCATATAATTGTTGGTATTTCATGACAAAATTGCATCGAGTTGTATGATTTGATAAGTTTGCCAGCGATATACAGCGATATGTACCACAGCTAAAAACTGCAAACTGCAAGTGTTATTTTTAAGCATGCAGTTTATGTATTAGAAGTGTTTAGTTTTTGCCACTGTCTGTTATCTTTTATTTTTTTTATTGTGTGCACATGGCAAGGAAGCACAAATTGGATAAGTTGATAAGTTTACGACATAGAACACTGTTAAAAACACTATATTCTGCAAGTAATTGAATTTGAAATGTAGAGTTGTGTGTGAAGTCATGTATGTTATTTGTAGTGTTGAGTTTCAATGTGTGTACGAGACAAGGACACACAAATTGTAGAATTTTATATGTTTGCAACTGATATGTACCACTCACTGCTAACGTGCCAACTCTGCAATTTAATATTTCAAAAAGGGCGATGCTACAATGTAATTACCAGTCTACTGTTTCTCATAATCTGCACTCTACCTAAATAAATGTGTGTTTTTTTTTTCAATTTTGGTAAACAAAAAAGCCCCCTACATTAAGTGCATCTGAAGGAAACATTGGTAGATATATTTAAGTTTGTATGTTTGTTTCAATGCAAAAGTTAGGGCAAAAATGTGCTAGATAGTGAGAAGGGCATTAAGTGAATTTTCAGCTAAATTGAGTTCTGTGCAGCATCTTCTAGGTTGGAGCCTCCTCTATATGATGCAACATTTTCAGATTTAACTTATTCAGGACTGGTCCCGAAAAAATACTTGGGCTGGGGTCTATGGAGAATACATGTTTTAGCAAAATCAATCAGTCCTTAACGGGTTAGAGGGACCTAGTAACATTGTCCAAATCCTCAAAATACATTTTTCATTCTAGCGGTTCCCTCATACCTTGTTGTATTCGTATTAACAATAAAATCACGGGACAGGTTTCGGTTTTTCAAATGTCCCTTTCGTTACAAAGATATGTATGATCGAAGTATTCAGATAAGAAAAACTCTGGGCGAGTTTTTCTTCTGTGTACAAAGTGAGTGCAGTGAGTTATTGAATATCACTTTGCATTTTTGTTCATTACTTGGCCATGCAATGTCCATTTGACTTGAAATTTTCACACAATACCCTGTGGACATATGAGATAACAATAATATACATTGCATCAACCATTCATCACTTTTTGCACATGTCAACAAAGTTACTAGATCCCTTTAATAATTGTCAAATTTGGGAATATTCATCAACATAGAAGAGAGCTACCATTGGTTTCTACAATGCACACAGATTTCAAACTTTAAACATGATTATCTCTGAAGTTCTAAAAGTGACTTAGCGGCTTAGCCCCCTTCTGTTTTCTCGACCGACCTTACTTAAAACTACTTTCCACCTCTTCAGATGCTCTTCACCTGTAAGCAGCCATCTTAAATTATAAGGGGAATATGTTGGTTACTATTATTTTCTTCACATTCTTACAGTTCAAAACCTCGAGTGATGCAACCTTTATTCTTACGATATTGATTGAGTTTCTCAATTTTGAACGTTTACTTCATTACCTTTTTATTACTCGAGTATCGTAGCCCAGAATACTAGATTGTAATTTTAGTTTTGTACCAAATGTATCAAAATGTTATACAGATCTAGTTTGATTAACAGAAGGTTGGCAATGACAACAAAAGGGCTGTATGTAATATTAGCTGTATGCAATTCACTGGGGGGGGGGGGGGGGAAGGAGGCTCGGGGCAAATTCGCCCCCGAAATGCCAAAATGAGCCCCTCGAAAAATCATAAGAGCCCAGGCTGTAAATTTGCAAAGTGTTCAATGCAAAACAAATATTAGAGTGTTATTTTCATGCAGGCAAGCTTGAAAGGTAGCCCCCCCCCCCCCCCCCCCCAAAAAAAAAAAAAAAATTTCCATGATGTAATGTAAGTTGCAATTTCGTTGGTTAAGAGTAAGAAGGGCTTCTAGTCGATTTTTCGGCATAATTGAGTTGCACATGTTTACATACATTGCAATCCGACATGATAAAAGCCATATCATAATTAGCAACTGGATCACAAATTTCCAGTTGTCCATTCAAATTTAGCATAATATTTTGATTTAAATTATTGCAAAATAAGTTTATAATCATTTTGGAGAATTATGAATAAAATTAAAATATACCAGTTTTCATAATTTCTATTTTGCTGTAATTTTGTTTTTGTTCTGTTATTTTTTACCCCTCAGATTCGCGCACCTATCAGCTACCATCATGTTGCAGGCAGGCATGCCCGTCTACCTCTACTCTGACATTGTGCCGACTCCGTTTGTGGTATGTCAGGGTCTTGAATTGAAGTTGGCAATGGCTGGCTGTCCTACGGCCACACAAAAATTAGCAAGGCTGTATTCGAGTCCACCAGTTCCGAGTCCCCAACGAAATAGCATTTTCTCATCTGTATTACATTGTGACTCGGCTCCGAGTCCAAGTCATGAGACCATCAAAAGCAGCCTCGAGTCCGAACTCGACTACAGCACTGAAAATTAGCTTTAGTCAGCACCTTAATTTTAGTTGGCCAATTAGGTAACCAAATGTGACCGGCTATAGCAAAACCATGCACTTGTTGGTAATTCATTAAAACAATCATATCTTACCGACAAGTGCAGGGTTTTGCTATAGCCGGTCACAAATATTATGCTCTTTGTAATATACCATAATTATAGACCATTTATGTTACAGACAGTTTGACCATCAGTAAAATAAAATTTCACTATACAGTATACTAGATATTCAGATAATATGGAGAATATTGAAATACTTAGCAGCAAATGAATGTGAAGTAACCCCATTTACAAATCTTATTTATTGACTAGACATTTTAAGCCACTATTATAGTCAGGTTGGTGCTCCATGTTTAATAATAAGTTTAGTTATTTGTTTGCATTTGTTTTGAACGGGGGGGGGGGGAGGGGGTGGGTGTCTCGCACCGTTTTAAATTGTACCATTTATATGTCTGCTCCTATGTAGGCCAATGTATTCTTGAGTATAAAGCTAGAAGGTAAAACTGCATTCTTTCCCGTATTTTATTTATTGACTAGACATTTTAAGCAACTATTATAGTGAGGATGGTGCTCCATGTTGAATAATAAGTTTATTTATTTGTTTGTATTTGTTTTGACTGGGGGGAGGGGGTGGGTGTCTCGCACCGTTTTTAAATTGCACCATTTATATGTCTGCTCCAATGTAGGCCAATGTATTCTTGAGCATAAAGCCAGACGGTAAAACTGCATTCTTTCCCGTATTTCTTTTCAGCCGTACGCCATAAAGAAGTATGGATGTGCTGCCGGCGTCATGGTAACGCCTTCCCACAATCCCAAGGGAGACAACGGATACAAGGTGTACTGGAGCAACGGAGCTCAGGTACGTTTCTTCTCTTTTATCCTCGTTCTACTTTCAAGGCCTTTCATCCAAATTTGTTTACTATAGTTACATCCTGAATTTATATTTATGAAGATTGCACACATATTGGTTTTGTATTTAATTACCTGAAAGTTTTTATTAAACCCATGTAAAACTTATTGGATGGAATTCACAAAGGAGGGTTTGTAGGAGGTTTGTACAATCCATGGTTTGACCATGGTTTACATCTATGGAATGCCATTTGTAAACTGATGGAGAAAGAATGTAAACTCCTTGTTAACTCCTTGTTAACGATGTTGATTGACAATTTATTTGTATATGAACAGCATTCCATAGATGTAGACCATGGTAAAACCATAGTTTGTACAAACCTCCTACAAACCACCTTTGTGAATTCCACCCATTGATTTTGGTATAACATGCATTTTCCATAGACCCCAGCCCGAGTATTTTGGGGACCAGTCCTGAATGGGTTAAAAAAACTAAATTTGAAACTGATCTGACTGTACCTGCCATTTTATCATAGTGAGAACAGAGAGGTGGGAGGCAAAATGTCTCTACTTTCAGTGCAAAATTGTACACTGAGATATTTGTTGTTCTTTTCAACATCATTTCTAATTCACTTTTTCAAAATCATTTCTAATTCTGTTTTTGAAATGTAATTTGTTTGAATGAAATTTTGTCCCAACAGATCATTTGCCCATAAGACGAGGGAAACACCAATCACATACGAGTACTGCAGAATCTAGAACCCACGGAAAATTCATGGGATACGTCGATCTTAGCATGTATACAGCAAATTCAGTACAAAATTGTATACTGTGAAACCTGTCTTAGAGGTCAACTGTCTATAGCAGCCAACTTGTCTATAGTGGCCACTAAAAGTTATCCCCTGATGAGAAAACCAATGTTGTGGAACCTGTCTATAGAGGTCACCTGTCTACAGCGACCATTTTTCTTGATTCCCCTTTAAAGTGGTCACTATACACAGGTTTGACTGTATTTAGATTTATACCATTCTATTTCTAATACACTTATAAACACTTTGTTTGAATTTAATTTCATCCCGACAGATCATTCCCCCACAAGACAAGGGAATCGCCAACCACATACTGCAGAATCTAGAACCCTGGGAAAAATCATGGGATACGTCGGTCTTGGCGTACAGCAAGCTTCTCACAGATCCTTTCGACGACGTCTTTGACTGTTATATCCAACACATAAACCAAAAATGCTGCTACCATAGGTAAGTCAAAGTCCTTCCCGTGGCAATTTTGGGACATAAGGCGGTGCCTATCTCCTATTCATTTGCCCTAGGCCACACGTCTACTAAATGTAGCGAAAGCTACAGAAGGGGGCCAGTGATCTGGTAACTTGTGTGATTAACTTTCCCTTCTCCATTCTAGAAATGCTGAGCACCTGGATAGAAGGCAGAAGGTACCTTTTTTTAAAGTCTTTGGTATGACCAAGTCTGGGTCATACTACTCTAACCGCTAAGCCACCATGCTCGGTACTATAGGTAAGGAAAACTTTAAAATGTCACAAAGTTGCCTTAATATTTCTATTTCTTACTTAAATTCTCAAATCTCTATAAATTCATGGGATACCTCCCTTTTGGCATACAGCAAACATTTCACAGAACCGTTTAAAGATCTCTTCAATCGTACATTCAGCACCATAAAAAGTCCGGTCTCAATATTGTTGAAGCTTTATAAATTTATGGGAAACCTTAGGATAAAGCAAACTGCTTAATGTAGACTTGATTGATAGTGCCTTACTGCCTTTAACTGTTGAATCCATGCGCTTCTTCTGTAGCTGACACAAATGCTAGATTTATGTCATTTGTTTCTCAAGAATGTATACCCAATTACAAATGTATTTGATTTGATTTGTGTGTACTAAGTTCTTAATGTTTTTTTCTTAAATATGCAATGAAGAGTTATCACAAATGTGTACGTAATGACATTTATGACCTTCATGTGTCTGCCAATATATTCAAATATTTATCCTTGAAAATAACTTTGAAGGCCCCTGGGGGCACTTACCCTTACCTAAAAATATATATATTTCTTGCAAAAACCTTCAAAGCCTAGAAACATTAAACTATACTTTATGTGCTGATAAATAAGAGCATTTCTGAATTGAGAAAGAATCCTTTGTAAAGAAATGAAGGATCGCCTTTAGAGGAAAGACGGTGAAGCTTTTTGATTGATACTCATTGGTGTATATTGCGCAACAATGGGTGCATATTGAACATATCTATTACGTCTCATTTTAATGTGATTCCTTTAATCTTCCTCTATCATATACGATTATTGCGAAGCCTTTGTAAGATGACATTCCTTTTTTTCTTGCAGATCTATCAATGAAAAAACGCCGCTAAAATTCACCTACACAGCTATGCATGGTGTTGGTACAAAATTCATCAAGGCACTGGCACAAGCATTTGGCTTCAAACCCTTTATCATGGTCAAGGAACAGGTACAAAAATTGGTCTATAATATTTTTGTCGACAGCCAATTGGTCTAACCCTGTTTTGTCTGTAGATACATGAGTTTGTCTACTGTTTATACACTGGCACAAGCTTATGGCTTCCAACCCTATATCATGGTCAAGGAACAGGTACAGCAATTGGTTTAAATAGCTTTTTTGTCTGTAGACACTAAGTTTGTGGTCTAAATTGTATGCTTTATTAATCATTTTACGTAATTGTCAAATTATAAATCCATTTCATAATCTGTTCTGTTTAATGACCATTCTTTATATTACCATTGGTCCAATTAGACAGACTTGCACATAGATGAACTAATTATTAGACAACATTATTCTTAGACCGTATGACTATGATAACTAGATATAGTAACAAATTACATGTGACCAATATTTTTTTGTTCATCAAATGGCTTTAGGCAATTTGACTATTGGCTCCAGGGTTGCCAGATCGCGGCTAGTCTTGAAGGCCAGACTCTTTACGTTTCACGGCCAAATTCGGCCAAACTTTTTTTTTCACGGCCAAATTTCACGGCCAAATTGTATCTACATAAAAAAGCAGTATATATAGGTATACCCCCATGCAAAATCTCTAAAAAGTCAGGCTCTCGACACACTGTCATACATTTCCCAATGTTTAAATAATATGCCTATGATATTGATTTAACAGATCTTAGTAAGAAAACGGCAAGATTTAGAAGAAAAACGGAAAACAAGTTTGGATGTAAAATACACTCGGGTCTGACATAGATGTCATGGCCAAGGGGAATAGGTTTAATAGAAATAGTTATGTCAAATTTGTACGTGCTGGTCACGTGAATAGATGGGTATGGGAGTTTAGGCGTACCATTATCTCCCAAAAATAATATTCTTATAAATGAACACCTTTAGTAGTCCACTCTATCAACAAATTCACAAAAATATGTTTCCAGAAAAAATATATACAAAAACGCATTGTTCATGTGTCAGAACAAGACTAATTTGTCCAGAGCGCGTGTTTCTATCAACGCGCTCTGTCCGTACGTCCAGATCGAGCGAACGAATCGTCCACGGATCCGGGATTCTCTCCAAACACATTACGCGTGAATAGCATATTGGCGCACTGCACTCGCAAATGTTTGGCCCGTTCTCGCTCGCATGGCAAATGATACGAATGTTGTACACATTATTTCAAGTTTTATTACATTTTAAAGTAGGTTTAAGGATATATTTTTTGTTTAATTGTGAAAAAGGCCAGAAATGAAAATTCACGGCCAGATTTTCTTTTTACGGCCAAAATTCGGCCAAATTTGTTTGGCCGTGAAGTTATTTTTTTTCACGGCCAAACTAAATTTTATTCGGCCAGATTTCTGGAATCTGGCCGAAAAAAAGGCCAAATGGCAACCCTGATTGGCTCGGTAATCATAGTGCTTATTTCTAAATGTAATTCATCATAATTATCTTCTTGGCCCTGTCTCATATTCAAACTCATAATTAGAAAGTAATGTGAACAATCTACAGTTACTGAACTCCTTCAATTTGATTGGCTGAGGTGCAAGCAAGTATCATTTGTTGCTGAAAACAATGTTTGTGAAACCGGCCCCAGATGCTGCATTCCAAAGTGTTTACAGATTTGGACAGGAAGGATGTAGATATCACCTTGTAAATTTCAGGCATCTTTCAAATAATGTTTTTGTAAATTTCAAGCAAGCCCCTTGTAAGTTACCTAGTTGGCATACCAAAGTTGTAAATTTCAACCTGGCCTAGTGTCATTGTTCATAACTATGTAGTTATATTTAGAGAGTTTGACTATTTGATTGACAGCTGTCAAACATTCTTCAGGAAGTGTAAATTTCATTCTTCTTTAAAGTTATTGTCCTCCTTTGGTCCTCCCCATGGTTCTTCAAGTTCAGTAAAACATTCCATAAACCACCAGGATACCATCATTACTATGCACATCAAGTGGTGGAAGTTTTAAAGTGATCCGTGTAAAGTGTCAGATATTGCACAAACTGACATTTGAGACTTCAATCCTATATCAATATCATTGTAAAATAGAATTGAAAGATTTGTGAAAGTTTGAAAGAAAACGAACACTGTTTACCTAGTGAAAAAAACGAATATTAAGTTCATATCTTATCACCGAATACTGATGGTCTGTTGTAGATTTGTCGCAGTAATAATCATCCGTTTGATCTTGACGATATCCGCACCCGTGTATACAGCTACAGACGGTCGGAATTCATGGAATTTGCGCACGCTAGGCTCAAAGTTCAGTGGGTCGGGGAAATTTCCCACGCGCGCTGGCAGGACGTGTTCAGCGACGACAATTGTACTCTTTATCAAAACCGTTAGCTAACGCTTTTGAAAGAATGATTTTCAATGATAATTATCTTCATACTAAAGGGACATTTGAAAAAATCGAACCCTATTTTATTCTTCTCTTACCATAAGCTAACAACACGGCAGAAGAGAAACGAGGAAGCTCCAAGTATTTTTCGTGGAGTTAGACTCTTTACCTGGATCACTTTAAGTTCAAAGGATAGCCTACAAATGATTCCACAAATGCAAATAGCGTTGTAGTCTTAGGCCAAAAAAAAAAAATTGTTTGATTGGCGTAACGGGCAACCAAAAATTAGGGTAGGTCGGTCGGGATTTTTTTAAAACTTTTTTTAACTTTTTTTTAATATGCAGATATGCATGCTGGTCCTGGCCGGCGGCATAAACATTGTACATGCATGCGCTGCATAGGTACCGCGGGGTATTCGGTACCGCGTATACGTACGGTACATTGCATGTACTGTATTCGCGCCTTCATCGCCTCGCGGGGAAAAAGCGATATCGCAACACTTCTGGGTTTTTAGTGCAGCAAATATATCGATCGCAAATGCAGCGCGATACTCGGGCGATAGCAATTTTTTCGCTTCGATATACACAACGATACATAACTATATTGATCGCAATCGGCAAAAACATCTAGGGTCGGCGGTATTTTTAGGGACGGGCGGGTTACGCCAATCCAACAATTTATTTTTTATGGCTCATTTTCTTTTTATTCTGAAAATGTATTATTGACTAATTTTCATCCTTTTACAAATTAAAAAAAACAACTGTTGCATCATATATCTGATTGAATCACTTTGATTTTGTTAAACCAAATTCAATTTAACGTTTGGTTTGTGAACATCAAGTCACACCAATTTATGTCTCATTGTCCAAATTGTTGTCTCCATTTATAGGTTGAGCCTGATCCCGAATTCCCCACCGTTAAGTACCCCAACCCCGAGGAAGGCAAGAGCGCACTCGATCTGTCGATGAGCACAGCGGAGGCCAACGACAGCACAATCATCATCGCCAATGACCCAGATGCAGACAGATTGGCGCTTGCCGAGAGGCAGCGAGGCGGGGAGTGGAAGATCTTCACAGGCAACGAACTGGGCGCGCTACTGGGATGGTGGATCCACTCATGCGTGAAGAAGCTCAATGGAGAATCGGCTGGTAAGACCAAGCATCCACCCCTTCTCCAACTTCTCTTTTTTGGGGGGATTTTTAAATAAAATCAAGAATTTTCACATTTTACTTCATAGAGTTTGATGCAAAACAAATGTCAGAATACTATTATCATACTAAAAGGATTGAACATTATATTCCTACTTCCAGAATCTGATGCCCCCTAAAGGAGTGGTCACATTGGACACGACTCCCACGACTAGACCCACGTATGCAGTACGCATTGGTACAAATCTATGGCAAGCCGTTTTAACATTTATTCCTATTTCTTGATATCAATAATTGAATTATTGATATCAGTTTATTTCTTGATATCAAGTATTACCAATACAGAAAAGTATTTCTTGATATCAAGAATGCATTTTTTTATATTAAGAATGCATTTCTTGATATCAAGAATTCGATTTCGTGATATCAAGAATTGAATTCTTGATATCAAGAATTGAATTCTTGATATAAAAAAATAGGAATAAATGTTAAAAACGGCTTGCCATTGATTTGTAACCAATGCGTACTGCATTCGTGGGTCTAGTCGTGGGGAGTCGTGTCCAATGTGACCACTCCTTTACCTTTTGTTTTTACAGAATACTAAACCCCTCACAAAAAGTTCTGCAATTCAAGTTTCAGCGTTGATATCTATTTTGATATTGAATTATCCTAATCGAATTTGATATCATTGAAAAGCCTGTTTATTCCCCTTTACATCGATGCCTGATTTATAATGATTATGTAATTATGGAATGTGCAGTAGACCTGATTATGGAGCCGTGTCAAAAGCGAAATGTTGCAAAATACAACGTTATTGTCAATGGGAATTCTTCATTTGTTTGGAGATTTAGGTGTGTTTTGAATGGTGTTGAGGTGGCCAAACAAGAACAATGCATTTTGCAACATTTCAATCTTGGCCCCATATTCAGGTGTAATGTACATTCCATAATTACATAACCATTACAAATGGGGTATCAATGTAAAGAGGAATAAACTGGCTTTTCAATGATACCAAATTCATGTAAGATAATATAGGGACAAGAGAGTTATGAACGCTCAAACTTGAAATGCTGAACTTTTTGTAAGGGGTTTATTTCCATACTGGAGGGGTTGAAAAAATAGCCCCCGACACCATAATTTTCTTGTTTGTTTTTACTTGTTTTTACCTTCCAGATAGTGATTACTACATGCTGGCCAGTACAGTCTCCTCAAAAATTCTTCAAAAGATGGCAGACGTAGAAGGGTTTAAGTTCATGGTGAGTTGTCACATCATCTCTGGCTGCATTTTTTGTCTACATTTCCATCATTTTGTCACGGTTCCAATCTCTGTCCCATTTTATGGGTCCTACAAACTCTTGAAGCAAATGTTTCCTTTGTTTAAAGAAATACAAAACAAAATTTTAAAAATACCCACAATTACCGAAGTTGTTAATCTAACATCTACAGGTTTAAATGGTCGTCTAATAAATTAAAAAGGATTTTGAAGCATTTTCTGGATGAAAGTATTTTGAAACTATCAAGTCAAAGCAATGTTCATCTTTTCCAATATGTTATGTAAATATATTATTTAGTTAACATTATTTGTTTATGTTCAACAGGAAACCTTGACTGGCTTCAAGTGGATGGGCAACAAGGCAGAGGAACTAACCAAGCAGGGCAAGACAGTGCTGTTTGCATTCGAAGAAGCCATAGGTAATGACGATAATAACTAATCACTTACAGTCTTACCGGTCTTAGCGGTCACCTGTCTATAGCAGCCACCTGTCTATAGCAGCCAACCTGCCTATAGTGGCCACCAAAAGTGATCCCTAGCAGAGAAAAACAATGTAATGGAACCTGTCTGTAGAGGTCACCTGCCTACGGTGGCCACTTTTCTTGTTTCCCTTAGGTGGTCACTATACACAGGTTTGACTGTACTTGCTTATGCTGTCCACATCATCGCTTGGATGTGTGATGGCTTCTGTTTCACAATGGCTTGCTACATATTCCTGTCTTCTTTTATTCTTTTGGCTTGAGTTTAATAGAGATATAATGCATCTAGTAGTGCAGTCCTCTTTTATGCAATCTGTCAACTTTTGGGTTGGTCTTCCTCGTAATAATAAAAGGATAGGTGCTATCAATATAGGAGAATATATTCATTCGAAGTAGCCATGGGTAATGACAATAAATGACAATAACAGCAGCTATTTATGATATGCATGAATATACAGTCAAACCTGTCTTAGTTGCCACCTGTTTATAGCAGTCAACCTGCCTACAGTGGCCACAAGTATCCCTAAGGTGGTCACTATACACCGGTCTGACAGGAATATAATGAATATGGATAGGTTTTGATTTATATAGCGCCTAATATGGTACAATATCATCTCTAAAGCACTTTGCGCTAAGTAGAGTGCTCGTTCAATCTCGATAGTTTTTCCAGATTTAAAAAAAAATGCTCAAAATCATTAAAGGTGATCATAATGGTGACAAGGCTGCTATGCCAAACACAATCATGGACACTTTGCAGGCCCATAGCCCATACACAACTCAAACCAGTGGTTTCGGTCTTTGTCCTGTTATGTAAATTACGCGCACCTTCCCCCCCCCCCCCCCTGAAAAATCCTGGCTACATGCCTGCTATGGTTCATTGCCTGTGTAATCATTCTTTGACCTTCAACCTTTACAGGCTTCATGTGTGGGACCATGGTTCTTGACAAGGATGGCATCAGTGCAGGATTGATAACCTCAGAGATGGCCGCGTACCTCGACTCGCAGAACCTGAAGTGCAGCGAGAAACTAGACCAGCTCTATTCCAAGTAAGTCAAGTTTGTCGGTCGATGCTTCTTCCGCCCAAAATTCAAGATTGGTGGCTCTATCAAGCACTACTAGGATCTAATTTTTGTATTTACACATCTTTTTGTTCATTTTACAAATCAAATTTCCATTATTTTTTTAATTGTATTAATGGCATTCAATCTTCCATTAATTGTTATCACCATGTAGAGATTGTGTTGTTGTGAAGAGTGACATATGCTGAATTTTAGAAGGAAAAATACTGTTGTTGCCAAAATTAGGATCCACAACACACAAATTGATGGTTTGTGTTATTTTGGCCACCTGAAAGAAAAGTTTTATCGAGAGAAAGACTTTGGCCCCGTAACATAAAGATTCACAATTAATCGTACGATTGATCAAACGATTAATCCCGAGTCTTAATGTTACGGGGCCCTGTTTTGTATTACAGACATATTTTGGGGTTGAATACCAATAAGAAATTCAATTCTAAGAATTCATTGAATATTGATTTCACTCTCTTCATCCTTTTTCCTCCAGGTATGGTTACCACGTTTCAGACAACTCCTATTTCATCTGCAATAAAAGGGAAAAGATAGACAACATCTTCCAGAGAATACGCACACTCAACCAGGGGACGGTAAGTGTACATTACAAAAAACTTTCATCGGTTAGGGAGATACTGTACATACATAACAGTTTAAGCTTCAACTAACCTTAAGTAGATTGGCAAGCTTTCGTCCCCAACTGGAGACTTTCTCAAGCCGAATGAGTAGAACTCATCACATCATTTGGTTTTTGTTGCGATGTAACTAGTTGGGTGAATATTGGTGAAAGTGAGTAGCCGGTATCTCTATTCAGAAGTGGGTTAAGTCTCTTTATCCAGATAGCCTCTTTAACTTTTCTTGGCCAGAAGTTTGTTTCATTTTACTCGAGTATTTAATTTTGTTGTACCAGTCTTGTAGTATTAATATGCTGTTCAAATTTTCGGGACACTTGTGACATGTGATGTGTACAAAATTTGAAAAAACAAGTTGTATGCAATGGGCCCCAGACCGAAGTACACAAACCCAATTTCCATGGTCATTTAATATTCAATGCTTGAAATTAGCACAGGCTTTCTGGCCCAGGGCCACTCAAAATTAGTTGTGAGCCACCAAAATTCAGTTTCGGGTTGCACAAATTTCATAAATGCTAATTTGACTTGCCCGAATGGGCAACCAAATACATCTGAGCTGTGGTTTTACAAAATCATATTCCCCTCGTTTCAAGTGCCAGCAGGTGAAATAGGGGAATATTTCCCATATTCCCCTCTTTCACAAAAGCCTATGGGATTTACGTGTTAAAAAAGAGGGGAATATGACATCCGGGCACTTCACGATTCGTAGTCGAAATTTTACAAAGTGAACTGGCCCGCGGGAAAAATCTCGCGCTAGTGATTTGCCATTGGTGTGTACACGAAACAAGCCGCAGCCGTACTTGTGACATTTTATCAAGCAGAGACTTGGTTTTGATATGTTTAAATACAAAAAAACAGTTTAATACAAAGTTTACATTTTACTAATTTCCGTTACTGCTCAAGATGTCTGATATGGGTAATAATTATGATATTGACTGGCTCTTTCGGGGGATACAACATATATTGCCTTCACTAGGATCCATATTGCACTCGTCCTCGACTCGGGCAATATGAATCTAGTTCAGGCAATATTATGTCGTATCCCCCTCAAGGCCAGTCAATATTGTATAAATATGTAATGTTTTCTTTGTTTCAGACCGCCACATTCAGGTTTTGGGCCAATTGAACTTGAAAAATCATGGCCCAGATTCACAAAGGAGGTTTGTACAAACCATGGTTTAAACCATGGTCTACACCATGGTCTACATCTATAGAGTGCTGCTCGTATACAAGTAAAACAAATTATAATTTTGAATGATATGACTGTTAGAGCTTGCTAATCAGCAAATTTCGCCATCTGAGAAGACTAACATTTATTTGGTGCATTACGTAAATATGTACCATCAACATTGTTAACGATTAAGGAGTTTACATTCTTTCTCCATCAGTTTGCAAATGGCACTCCATAGATGTAAACCATGGTTTGAACCATGGTTTGTACAAACCTCCTTTGTGAATTCCACCCCATGTGTTCACCTGCCCGACTGGGCCACAAGAAACATTTTTTATTTAGATCATTGCCTTATTTTTTTAATGCAGTACCCATCTGTGCTCGGAGAGAGTAAGGTGACATCGGTGAGAGACCTAACGACGGGGTACGACAGCTCACAACCAGACAAACAAGCTGTGAGTAGTCATTCTTGTTCGTTATACATCTTTAAAGGGAACATCACACCCAAATACCTTTCTGTCTGAAAAAAAAAGAGAGAATAGTTTTAGTAGTTCATTCCACCAAAAATTTCAGAAAAATAGGTTTCCAGAAAAATGTTATCGGACAAACAAGCTGTAAGCAGTCATTGTTCGTTATACACCTTGCCATTCGGACAAGACATCATATCAGAGCTGAATATCTGGCAGAAACTACTGGGGAACACGACTATCAACACATTAGCAGTGGCAGCCACAAGGCCTTTTCGGTTCTATCTGGCTGCACTCTGTTGAAGTTCTTTTGTTACATATTTGGTTCCTCTATAAAAGCTATACCGTAATAAGACTTACCATCTCGCATGCTGATTTCACGTGTGCGTTATGTAACACGAAAGGCCCAGCACCGCTCTGTGGCAGCCGTCAATAGAACTTCACCCCATTCATACTTGCATCTAGCACTGGCCTAGCACTGGCCTGGGATAAGATGTTTACCCATTCATACTAGGCATCAACGCTGGACAAATAGTACAGTGAACTCTATTGTATTGTGACGTCGCAATGGCTATGCAAAACCTGTGCACAGAGTGCGCGTGTTGATAGAACAAGATTGTAATGCGCATGCGCGATCCAGGCCACTGTTAAGCTACTGTTCATTCATACTTGCGTCTAGCACTGGCTTAAGCCAGTGTCTAAGCCAGTGCTAGATGCAAGTATGAATGGGATGCTTGTGAGCTTGTCTGTGACAGTGGCCAATCAGGAAGTGTGCGTTTACCACAACCATTTCTTAAGCATGTATATGGTTGAACAGAAGGTTGTGAGGGTGCAAGTCAGTGGAGCTTGCCCAGGCACAGCGATAGTGACGCTCATTGGTCGCATCTTGATGTATCCAATGTTGCGAATACTAATGACCAGATGTACGCTTGTGCAAGATTCAAATTCAAAACATTGAAACAAACAGAGCTGAAATAGAAAAGAAACAAAAGCATTGGATGTTTGACAGTAAAGTAAACCAAAAAAGTATACTTTCAATTAAAGGATCTGCATAGTACATCTATTAATCTCGTGTTAATTTTGTTTTCTACAGATCCTCCCTGTGAGTGCATCAAGCCACATGATCACATTCACCTTTGACAACGGTGTCACGGCAACCCTCCGAACGAGCGGCACAGAGCCAAAGATCAAATACTACACAGAGATGTGTGGGGACAGCAACCACAGGTATAACAAACATTTTTATCAAGTAGTAATAAAAATTGCTCAGAAAGATTACTGCTTATTTCCTTCCATATACAATACATAACATTAAATTTAATTATTATCTAATTATGTAAGCAGAGTTGCATGGCTTTGTAGAGACCATGGTGTTTGAGTTACTGCAGCCGGAAATCAACAGGCTTGTCGCAAAGACCGACTGAGTCTCAGAAAAGGTTACTGCTTATTTCCTTCTGTATACAATACATTAAATCTAATTATGTTTTGTTTTTGTTTAAATCCTAGATCAAAAGAGGAGATAAAAGCAGAGTTGCATGGCTTTGTGGAGACCATGGTAGTTGAGTTACTGCAGCCGGAAATCAACAGGCTTGTCGCAAAGACCGACGACCGAATCTCAGAAAGATTACTGCTTGTTCCCTTCCGTATACAATACATAATATTAAATCTAATTATGTTTTGTTTTTGTTTAAATCCTAGATCAAAAGAGGAGATAAAAGCAGAGTTGCATGGCTTTGTGGAGACCATGGTAGTTGAGTTACTGCAGCCGGAGATGAACAGGCTTGTCGCAAAGACCGACTGAGTCTCAGAAAAGATTACTGCTTATTTCCTTCCGTATACAATGCATAACATTAAATCTAATTATGTTTTGTTTTTCTTTCAATCCTAGATCAAAAGGGGAGATCGAAGCAGAGTTTGAGTTACTGCAGCCGGAAATCAACAGGCTTGTCGCAAAGACCAACTGAGTCTCAGACAGAAGAATCACAATGAAAATTCCAAATTTTCTTTTGTAGGCAATATATCAAATTTAGTCAGATGTATGTTGTTTCCTTTTCTTCTCTGAACGCTTGATCAAAAGAGGAGATCAAAGATGGTCGAGTTACGGCAGCCAGAAATCAAGAGACTAGTTCCAATGACATACAAAATCTCAGAAAGAAGAATCACAATGAAATTTGCAATTTTACTTCTGTAGACATTATATCAAATTTAACATAATTTATGCTCTTTCTTTCTTTGTTCTCTGAACCCTAGGCCAAAAGAGGAGATAAAAGCAGAGTTGCATGGCTTTGTGGAGACCATGGTGGTTGAGTTACTGCAGCCGGAGATGAACAGGCTTGTCGCAAAGACCAACTGAGTCGCGCAAAGAATGAGGACTTGGAATGAAATTTCAGAACTCGATAACATGCTTACAAATGAGCCTAAGAATTCTACATTCTCATCGTCAATAGCAACTGACTCTTGGAAGAAAGAATCGCATGTGTAGTTTGGGGCTCAGAAAACAGCTTATGAGTGAGGGAAAGAATTAAAAATTCCTGGCTGTGAAAGCAACCAAGCCTTGCAGAAATAACAAATTGCAAGGAAAATCAAAAACTCGTAAATTGATATTACGAGTGAGCCAAAGATTTCCAAAATGCTTGTTTTGTAAAAGCAACTGAGTCTTGGAAGAAAGAATTGCAAGGAGGATTCAGAATTTTAAAGTGAGCTTTAATAACAATTCAACATTTTAAATGAATTGACGAGTAAAGCTCTAGTATTATATTGAACATTTGAACAAGATTACACTTTTCAGTGTTGTGGCATTCTAGAACTCGAATCAGCGGGTGGAACTTGGCATGCTGGATGGTAATGCTCAGCTCTGAGCAACTCTATGGGTGAGAGAGACTACCATATCCACGCCCATGGCTCTGATTTGATGTCATCATGTAGCCGTCCACTATATCGGCGTACAAATGAACATTTCCCATTTGTATCTGCAAATGTCCGCAAGGTGGACGTTTTGACGATGATGCAATATTTATATTTCATTTAGTCTGAGATTTCTTAAATATGACGTGATTTGTGAACGACAATTTATCTAGAAAATTTGTGGATATATATTTTAAGACAATAATAATAATAGTGATAGTGAATTCTGCTATTGCGCCAAAGAGATACTTAGAGGGCATGTAACAAAAACACAAACATGTACATGATTGACAAGAAGTGATCTGTGACATTTGCTCCAGAGTTAGTAGTGCTCAGCGAGTTTGCCCAAAACGGAAGACACTTTTATTATAGAGCAGGCCTGTGTAAGGATCGTAACCTATAAAGTGTAGTAATCCAAACGAGGATAGGTGTATGATATTGTTTGGATGATGACTATACAGTGGAACCTCTTTATAACGAACTCTGTTATAACGAGGTAGCTGATATAGCAAGGCTATTGCACAGGTCCAAGTTCTCTGTTTTTTTTTTTATTTTAAAGCCCTGGGACAACAAGATATCTGATATAACAAGGTGTATTCAATTGGCCTGAGGTGCTGTTTATAATGAGGTTTTTACTGTATTAGACAACCTATTATTTTATTCAATCACATTGTCCTATTCATTTTGTTCACACTGGCATTATTACACTATGAAGGAGCGACTCTTCGCATACCCAAATTGCAAATCATTAGAGACGTTATAAGAAAGGGAAAAATACTACCCTAATTGAAAAGAATAAACTCTTCATCTGTTTTAATGTACTTATCAATGTTTATCTCTAATTGCCCCTACATGAATCTTCCTTGACTACATCTGAGTTCCTAGTATAACTGTTCATAATAAATTTTCTTTTCACAAATGATTGTGATTGGAATGCCGGAATCGAGGATGAGTTAGAATTGCCAAATGGTTCCTTTTCCATTTATATCAAAATTTCCCTCACCCACCAAATACATCCATGGATGGAATGTACTGTAGAATGAGAAAAAATTCACTATTAGAGAAAGTTTGCAGATTTGACAAGGAACTATCTAAATATACTCTACATAATTAATGATTTAATTAAAGTCCTACAAATGAATCGGTCCTGAGTGAGGAGTTAATGTATATAGAAATTTCCCTTAATTTTAAGGGACAGGGCCTTATTGAGACTTGAACCTAAGACCTCTGGGTTGCTAAACCCTAGCTGAGTGCTCGTAAATACCCTTCTGTACACTAATAGGGGCTAACCACTCTCTCGGACCCACCTCCCAGTTTAAACTCCTATGGAGTATTCAAGAGGATTAACCTACCAGGTACCAAGTAGTTTTAATTCTTTAATCACCAAAGTGCCTTATAGTTCTAGCGAGATTCAAAGGGCCATCACTTCTACAATGCTGATGGTTCAACTTTGCACCAGACAATACTCCCATTATGTATGACATTAAAATTTGCATTGTCGAGTCTAGAGGTGGTTTCAAATTCGTACCATGATATACTCTTTGGACAGAGGCCTTAGCCACCGTGCTGTCCCAATATTTGAAATTCTCTCCCTAAATGCTGTAAACGTGGTAATATTCGCGGTGCATTAATTTTCGCGGATTTCGCGCTGAAGTTGGTGTCCGCGAATATTAAAACCAGCGAATATAAATGCGTGATTTACAATGCGTGGTTTAGGACAGGGACAGTTCGATAAATAAATGTGTTATGGCCTGGCCCATGTGTAAATGAGTGTATAAACTCTCGTTTAGAGCGCATCCGCAGTGCGCAGACTTGGGGGAAATTTGTTTACAACTGTGACGTTTTGTTTACTTATAGCTTGCGCATGCGCCACTACTTGTCGTTCACGCATCGAGCGAGTCACGATCGCGAGTACAGTATGCATATGGCGTGTGTATGCAGCATGCATGCGCTACTGGGTGAGTCTGGGTGAGTGTGCTGGAACTTATCCCATGCTCAAGCTCCGCAAATTCTACGCCGTAGAACTCGGGTTAGTATTCGTTCGATTCTCGATGATGATGCCTGGTGTGACACGCCTATACCGTCGGAAATCGACAGACGCTGTGATTTTGTTCTTAAATCAATGTCGGTCATTTATTAAACTAACAAAAGAACAACATAACTGTGATTTTATTGATTTTTATTTACTTACAAATATCATTTTTATGACTCTCTTACGATCGAGTTTTGCTCTTGCAAATTGAACACTTGCTTGGCCGCGAATTTAAAAACCCGCGAATGTGTTTTTGTGTCGCTCAGCGCGAAAACAACAACGTTTACAGTATGTCGTTTGTCAAATTACAAATATTGGTCTCAAATCCTTCAAAGGCCGAGCACATGAAAACCTGTCTATAATAGATTATATTTTTTACTTCTTTATTAAACATGCATTATGTTTGAGCTACTGTGAAGTGTGAACCTATTGGTTAGTACTTAAGAGCTCTTGAAATGTTCTTTTGGGCTATCTTTCACTAATTGCATTTTATATATTTAAACAAAGTCTGCGAGCTCTTCGAAAAGCATAATCCTCTTTAACACATGGCTGCTCTGTCACTTAAGGTATACATAAAATATTGGAAATCCTCAATTCAACATTCACTTTTTTAATAATTTCAACTCCATTTTCTTACTCTTCCTTGTAAGTTTGATAGATCTAATAGCACCACAGTTCCATTAATAATATTTGAATATTTTCTATTTGAATTTGATTTTGTTCTTTTGAATCTATCAATTCAGCTCAGCATTCACCTTTTTTTGTCATTTTCACTCCTTTTCTTGATTGGTAGATAGATTTATTCAGTATATCAGTACCAATAATAATACATATTCTATATTTGAATAAGATTTAGTTTTTCAACATTCATTTTGGGGTTATTTCCACTCCCTATTCACTATTTTTCTTGATCGCTAGATAGTTCTATGCAGTACCATAGTACCATTGAAAGCAGTCCATTCCACTTTCTGCAAATGCATTTTTTAGATGATGATTTTCATATACTTTTTCTTTTGTATTCATTCTACTTTATTCTTTGTAATTTGTTTCTACTTAATAGGGAAACTTTAATAGAAATGTTTGACTTTCCAAATGTGTTTGAAATATAATTCTTAAATGGTGTTTAGAGGGTATAATACATATTTTCTTTTCTGTTGCATACAAGATGTATATATTTGTACTTTAAATGTGTATAAGGACTGCTAGACAATGGCAACAACTAATAGACCAGTTTTCAATCATATTCAAATTGTATGCATAATATGTCCCTTTAACACTTCGAGTGCCAGAGATTTCAATGATCCAAAGCATTTGTGTGTTGTACTGTGTTGTGCAAAATTGCAAACTACAAAGATTGCTCCTGGCAACCTGAAACTTTGCCCAAGGTATGTCTGACATAGCAACAGCTACTCATGTATGTTAGGTGGATTGCAAGTATTAAGCTAAATAATAGGAAAAGGGGTTCATCGAATAGCCAGGCTGCAGGTCACCCCGGCAAAAAATTCACATAATTATCAGTTGAGAAAGAGAAGGGCACTAAGTCACATTTTGCTCTTCTGAGATATTCATGTTTAAAAGTTTGATAGCCACGTGCAAACCAATTGTAGCTCTCTTTTATATTTGATGAATATTCACCAAATTGTACATAATTATTTTCTGAAAATTGGGCATCACGTAGAGGTGGCTCTGACCAACAATATTGAATGCAGAACTCAATTTAGTGGAAAATCGACTTAGCACCCTTCTCCCTCTCACCCAATGATATGTCAATGAACCAGTCCGTTCATTTCAATAGATTTGATTCAGTATTTTGTCTTCCTAGTGGTATGCAAGTCAATTATTAGATGAAGATTTCTATGCATCATTTTGCACTAACTAGTCACATTTTTTTCTGGTTGGTTGGTTGGTATCCAACAAATTAGAATTTTGAAAAATGCTGCCTGAAAAAACAAATTGTAGATGCTTGAACAGAAACTATGAGAAATTAAAAAGAATCTTAATGGATTTTGTAATGTCCAAATATATTTGATTAATTTGATTTGTTCTGTGATGTATACTAGTAATGGGTTACAACATATCAGTTCTCAGTTTCATAAAGAAGCAAAATATAGCTAGTCTTCCACAAATAGACCTGATTATAGTGGAGATTTTGAAGGAAATATTATCTACTGTGATTTTTACTATGCAGGTGATTAATTAAGGTATATGATATGTGTCTGGTAATCTATTGATATCCCTAGAACCTGTGATAAAAACAATTTATCTAGGACTAAAAAATAATTCAAATTCAGGTTAAAGAGAGGTTGTTAATAACCGTTTTAATACAATAATTTGTGTTAATCTTATATTTATTTGAACGATTGTTGTGACGTACAAGATACTTGTATTCATAAACCCGACAGCATTAAAGAACTTTACTTATCAATCATGTATTGCTTGTATCATATCCTAGCTTTAGTTATTAATTTGTTGCGTATCCACGGTGTGTTTCTCCAAAAAATATTTCATAATATGTTCATGAATAAATACAATGAAGAGCAACATCATTAGAATCTTACTGTGAGCTTGTCAAAAAGCCTGAAAATTGATGAAGATGCATTGTCAAGTATATTCATGTTTAAATTGATTTAAGTTTAGTATAATTGTTCTAAGTTTATTATCACAAAGGTGGATTGTTATGCAAGATGTATATATATATATATTTGATTTTCATAATTTCCATAATATTTATTAGCTTTACTTCTTAATCTTAATTTTGTCCTATATGACATTTGACATTTATTGTGTGCATTGGTTTGTTCACATGCTATGACTTTACGAGAAAGTATGTTAACCCTGTGTACAGTAATGCCTACATGTACATACTTATGTACAAAATCACACATCGTGTAAAGCTTCTCAAATTATTTGTTTCTGAAATATTTATGACCATCACAAACATTGAAAAAGGTTTCAGGAACAAGCAACCATCAGATGGGCTTTCTAGCTGAAGGCGGTAGAACACACATTTATATTATATTATATTATATTATATATTTTCTGGTCAGCTTCTCTCTGTTTGAAATAAAATATTTATGATAGAGACCTTCAGATTAAGGTCATCTTTAAATGGATGAACTGACCTTATTTCCCCATTTTAATATGGATAAACGGACAAATTTCAAAGTTTGTTGGTTGTTTCTTTGATTTGTACCGATTTCTTTGTGTACATGATTCACAGCACGTGTAAAACAACATTTTATCTATTTATGCGCCGCACATTTGCTTGAAATGATTTGCGGCCAGTTTCAAAATGATCGTATTTCTCTGTGCTGCAAAGAACCAACCAGAACAAAAAGCCTTTGATTGAAAAAGTTAAGGATCACTTTTTATTTTGTGTATAATTTTAAAATGACATATTTTACTCCTGAATGACCGCAAACACACTGTAATCAATGTCACATGTGGTTCAGTTGTTGCATAATGTCTCTTGCATCATTTTTGTATTCCAATGAGGACACCATCTAGCCAAACAAAAAATGAAAGAACTAGGTAAGACCTCACCCATAGCTTGGAAAAAAATATAAGTTAAGAAAAAAGTGATCCTTAACTTTTTTTTAGTAGTATATTTTCACATCACTTTGTCAGTGGTTAAGATGTGTTTTGACAAGCCAAACAATATCAATTTTAAATGGGATATTTTGATTTTTTTTCTACTTGACTCTTTTTCACTCTCATGAAGAATGTGCAGTCAAACCTGTCTATAAAGACCACACACGTGCTACATATTAAAAGAAACAAGTTGTCTTGATGATAAGGTGATATATATATGAAAATGTTCATTTGCATGCAATCTTCTAGTGGTCTTTATATACAGGGGGGTCACTACATCAGTTTTGAATAACTGTAGTTTAATGTTATAAGATTCTTTGATAGGCGAGTAAGTTAAATTTCATTTGATAGTGTACAAATATTCTTATTCTGTTTTTAAAGTCAGACATTATTGAGCATTATTATACAAACTAATACTGTGTATTCAAAATATATATATATGTATATTATTTGTTTGAAGTGATTGGCAAACATAGTTTGTTACTGTACAACAGTGTTGTAATTAAGGCGTGCATAGAGGCCATAATGGCCCGTATTCACAAAGGAGGTTTGTACAGTCCATGGTCTAAACCCCGGTTTACATCTATGGAATGCCATTGTAAACTGATGGAGAGAGAATGTAAATTCCTTACTTGTTAACAATGTTGATGGTACACATTCTCTCTCCATCAGTTTACAATTGGCATTCCATAGATGTAAACCGGGGTTTAGACCATGGACTGTACAAACCTCCTTTGTGAATACGGGCCTTTATGTCTGTGAACTTTGACCTAAGGCTGTATGTAAAACAACTGAAGAAAAAAAAATGATGGCGGCCTTAGCCTCAGATACTATGGACTAGTTTACTACAGTATACACTGATATGCATGCATGAATAGACAATCTGGAATTTTCTGGCTTGTTTGTGCATGCAGAAATTTAAATTTCTCTATTCCAATTTTAAAATTGTAATTTTGTTTTGATAATGTAAACAAATTCTGATTCTGATATCAATAAAATCAGACAATATACAATGTACCATTTTTTTTATTTGACTCATAAGAACTTCATTGTTTTTTCAAAAAAGAAATTCAAGAGTCAAATCTATGATTGTGTTGTGTGCCTGTGTGCGTGCTCATGCGTGAGTCTGTAAGCACCCCCAACCGAGGACATAATATATGCCACTACTATCCAACCACGGACACATTTCCAACCGTGGACCGTCCTCGTTTACTTAACTAGTGCAAAGGATTGCTAATTCATATGCCATTCATATGCGCGCGCATCAAAAATCCGGAAAAATTAACGTGCACCCCGTACGTCCACGGTTGGACGCAGAAAGTCAAACACATACACAATAGTCCTCGGTTGGACGCAGAATATCAATGTGACACATATTAGTGTGTCCACGTTTGCATAGTACAAGGATTTAGGTCCTCGATTGACACGATTTACGGGTATGTGTGTGTGTGTGTGTGTGGGATCATGCATGTTTGTATGAAATATGGACTCAGTAGAAATTGTCTCTGCAAAAATTAATAATTACTAACCTTTACATCAACCCTCATTTGCAAATTGATTGAGTTCATGCAATAATGATAAGATTCACATTCTAATCCAATGTTTTTTAACATTTCAATGATTATTGGTGGAATATATAAACAGCTAAAACCATCTCTTTTACACATGTGATTATGCCTAACCCTTCCCTTTAAGGTTAGCATGAAAAGGCAAGAGTTCAGATGTAGTTCACATTACCATAACAGTAACTGTTCATTTATGGACATTTTGTTTTCCTTCACTCTATTAAAACAACCTTGGTATGAATTTCGAGCTGACTTATTACGTATGCGCGTTCACCCGCCGTAGAATATGAATCGGGATAAAATGAGGTTTCTACAAGCAAACTTATAATTTGGGAACCCACGGAGTAATGGAAATAGAGGTGAAAGAAGGGTTACCTCCATCATTCCATGTGAATATTAAAGCAAGCTTTCGTTTCAGGACGATTGCCAAAATATGAAGAAGAGCACACACATAGAGAGCGTGTATAATCATATACTTTGTGTATGGTTTGTCGCCTCTATATACAATAATTATGTCAACCCGTGTTGTGGATATGTATATATGGATTATAAATAGGAACAGCGAAAGAAAAAAAAACAGTAAAAGAGGACAGTCTGGGTTGAGTGAACTACCCGTCGCGTCCTATATACCGTCCTGAAACGTCTGGTTTCAAATGCATCAATATTTTCTATAAACATGGCAGTTTCAATTTCTTCCTGTTAAATATGTAGCATTTGGTTTGTTTTGTTTCAATGTTACAAATGGCCATCTGTAACTTTAAGTCCAACTAGTATTGAAGGGTACAGTTTTGGTCAAACAGAATTTTAGTAATTAAAACTTGCAAATTATCATTACAAATTAACAGTTATAGCTCAAAGATGCTTGAATGGTTGTGAAAACATATACGCGGTTAAGTTGCAGTGCTGTTTTCATTCAGCTGTTTTCATTCAAAAAGACAACTCAATTTTTAGCATTTTTTCTTTGTATCAAACTAAGGTGAATGTGAACGGATATATGGCTGAAATAATTATTCAATGTGAGGATCAATAATTTAAAAAAAATCAGTTTGGTAGATTTTCAAAATGTGTAGCATTTTTAAATAATAGGCCTATTGTTTTGATTTATCTCCACATGTATTCGAATCTGATGTACTTATTTCTTGAAGCGCCCTCTACACCAACACTTAACTATCACTTTAAAATCGTTGTGTAACACCCCTGGGCCCCGTTACAGAAAGAGATGCAATCCGATTGTAAAGTTGCAATTAATTGTAAGTCCGATCATGTGACTAAAGGCGCACATCTGATTGGTTCAATTGCAACTTTGCAATCGATTGCATCTCTCTCTACAACGGGACCCTGGTGTAATATACTAAAACTACATTTCACATTCACAATAACTTGATGACAACCACAATAGGAGCAATTGTCGCCGGAGCATTTGGCCTATCACCCCCGGGGGGGTGGGGTACTCACGTATATTGGGTATACGGGGATGTGCCGCGTGGGGAAGGTGACTTTTTCAAGAAAGATCCTTAGACCATGGGTCCCCTTTTCCATCAAAAAATCCTTAGACATGTGTCCCTTTTTTCATATTTTCCCCTTTTTTATACAGGATTTTCGGATTTGCGGATGTGAAATTGCAAAATTTTTCAAGCTCGCGACGCTCGCTAACTTAAAACCACAAAATTGGTGGAAATACACCCAAAACATGCGCCGCAGGCGAAACAAAATCTTAGACATGGTCCATTTTTCGCAAAAGGACCCTTAGATGTGGGTATGGGTTTGGAGGTCTCAGCCTCACAACCCCGTCCGACTATAATCTGAGTACCCCCCCCCCCCCCGGCCAGTGGCGCCGAATCACCTCGAAAACACAATGCATTGGGGGGGGGGGGGGTGGGGGGGGCGAGCATTGTTTGTGAACAATGCTCTGCCCCCCCCCCCCCCCCCCCCCAATGCATTGTGTTTTCGGTGGAATCGGCGCGCCTGCCCCCGCGCATATATCACACGCTTGACCAAAATAGTACACCGAATCGGGAAGAGGAAGTTCAGTCTTATTACGTCTGACACATCAAATAAAATGTCCCTCTTTCTTTTATAAGACAAATAACATTTCCCCCATTTTTTAGGTAAGAACAAATTCTTCAAATTTACAAACTTGTTGAACTCCACATACCTAAAGCATGACTTGATCACGTGTGCAACAGGATCTGATAAAACAAAGACGTCATGTGTGTCCACATTTGAAATAAAAGGAAATGAACGGATATAGTGTAAGTGATAAATAAAAGTATAGTTGGCCAAATTCGGGAAACCCGTCGTTATGACATCAAAAGTGTATTCACTTCGAATCACCCAGTGCCCCCCCCCCCCCCCTCCCCCCACACCACCTTGGTGCTTGTGACGTGTGTAAATAATGTTGGTGGTCGATGGTATACGTATTCTTTTTCTTTACAAAAATACACATATTTCATGACTTTAATATTTAGAATAAACTGAACAAAACGGATGTGTAAGATAAATTAATCAGGATTATTACATTTAATTTTTGCTTTTTGGCAAATGTATACTAAAAATCAATGTTTTAGGAATTAATAATACGATTTACATAAATAATTCACATTTCCCACAACTTATAAGCGATACTTTTGGTAAATGCGTGGAAAAGGACAAGAAGGATAATTTAAAAGATATATAAAAAACAAGAGAGCGTAACGGGGTCCTAAAAAACGACGAGGTACTCCCCTAAATATAGTAACAAAATGATATGTCCATCGGATAGGGTGACTTTTTCCAATGAAAAACGATACCAAGAACAGTCATTTTAGTCGTGTAGTTTTGTTTTACGCGCTGTGAGTGACACCATGTCGGGTTCCCATTTTCGTCATTTTTTTACAAGTACAGTGCCTGAAAAATCGGCACTTTACTAGCCCGTCATAGTATCGAACACTATTGCCATTCTATCGGCACACAGCTGAATCCACATCTAACAATGGCGCGCAGTAATCGCTCCGTTGATCGATTGCTATGACGGGCATTAAGTGCGATTTATCAGACACTGACTGTCTAGTAAAATTGACAAAATGGGGAACCTGATATGGTGTCACTCACAGCTCCCTAAAAACAAAATACGGGACCAAAATAACTGTTCTTGTTTTCGTTTTTCCATATGGAAAAAGACACCTTTCCGATGGACAAATCGTTTTGTACTTTATTTTTGGAAGTGCCCCGTTTCACGTTTTTTTTTGTTTTTGGGGGGGGGGCACCCTGTTATACTGTACAATGTATATTATCTGATATGTTCACTGGGTGTGTGTGAAAAATCAAAGTTATGGCCAAGTAATGTGCAACAATGCGAAGTGATGTTCACTAACTTATTGCACTCAATTTGTACACGGTTTTGACGGATCCAGCGGATAATTTAACATCTAAAACTTCAATCGTAAATATCTTTTAACGAAAGGGAATTGGAAAAACCGAAACCTGTCCCATGCTTTTGTTGTTAATACGAATACAAGGCATGAGGGAACCGCCAGAATTACATTCGATTCCCGACAAGCCTATGTATGTTTTTTGCTAATTCTAATTCAAAGAGTTAGGCTTGGCATTCATTTGTAAAGTTGGGGAAATAGAAGTTATAAGCATCAAAACACTCTGGCAAATGACACGTTCACAAGACGACAACAGACCCTTAATATTAGACCTTTAGTCTAGTATGCTACATCTCATTGCAAATATTAAATGACCTCTCCCGAGCATCGGATACATCGGGGGTGATTTGGGTCTCTTGGCGGCAACTCACTTGGTGGGGTAAAAACAAGTATCATTTTCATCGCCGTACCGAAAAATGGGTCCAGCTCTCCAAAGATCATCGCTGCATTGCCTTCATCTTATGCACCCCTCGGCTGAGGCTTTCCACTGCAGCAGTCATCGTGGTACGGCCAACCCAACCAGGGAGCAGTAGCGAGGCAGCGGTCTCCTTCGGTTTGATCAGGAGATCCTCCGTGTCGATGACCCACGGGATCACTGTCGATGGCCTCCTTGACGTTCATCCAGAGATCATAGGAGGCTCCTTCATGTAGCATCCGGGTGGCCAGTAAATAGTGATCGCGCTCCAGGTCCAATGTCGATTCCTCGCCGCATCGCCCTGGAGGACACCCCCCTCCTTGGACTCAGGCCGAACACCGACTTGCGATTGGAGTGGATGTATTGAAGCCGGGTTGCGGATAAGGAATGTGTGTTTGTATCCTTCGGACAAACTTGCGTTTATCGTCGGCCAAGCATGATCCCATGTCTTTCACAAATAATGTGTCACTGTTGCCGTTTTCTAAGTCACGTTTTACCGTTGTGTACCTGCAAGAAAAGATACAAGCTTTCAAATTAAACCTCACCATTTTTCCCCCAAGACTAGGGCAAAATATTGAACAATTTAGTCCTGGATGGGAAGTAGTTTCCATGTATTTACATACAATGATGTGAGATGTGACACTAATCGAGAAACAGGGCTATCGGTATTATATTTGGGAGGAGTTCTGCACTTTAATTAGAAATATGTTATGAACATGATCATGAGCAAATAAAATATCATGTATTTCGAGGTGCCATAGGGTCTCTAGACATCAAAGTAATATTGGACAACTATGCCGTATTAGCTATTTTCTTGCAATCACAAAATTGGGCAGGCTTTTCTGCGGCCTTGATCTCCCATACAAACCACACGTAGTAGGACTGTTTATCTTATCGGTACACATATTGACAGCCAACATGTGTTTATCTGTGTCCAGCTACACTTTTCAATAAGAATCTAGCCCAGTCGTTCTACATCTGGAGTAAGATGTGTATTAGTCGTGTTTGATCTAAAGGGATAGTTGAGTTTTGGTATAGAGGCGCAACACAAAATATTTTTTTGCTGAGATAATGAAAACTGAGTGTCCAATTCGAAGAGCATACAATTTTAATGACAGAATAAACTTTATTTTGATCCAAAATTCGGTTCAGAAAACTGGCTGAAATATCCATAAACATAACCAATATTGTAATATTGTGGGGCCCCACAATTATTCAATAATTTTGAACCAGCCATTCAAAATAATTTGTAAATGCTTCCTCTTTTCAAAATTACAAAATGAGGTTTTAAATAGTTGTTGATTATCTCTCTACTCTAATCACCATTCAACATTGCACATTATTTTTCATTTAAAAATGGTGAAACCGATGAGTGTCTAAGAGGGCCCTCTTTGAGTTTTTAACCGGCTCATTTTAATGTTACAGGATTCTTTACATAGTCATTTGTCTTTGTTATTCATTGCGAGCAGGGTGGAATATACTATAAGTTTGTAATGTACTGTGCAGTTTTGTTACTAAAATTCAGTTGACCAAAACGTACTCTCTTTACCAAACTCCATCTATCCCTTTAAGCAAAGCCAAAGTATGCAAATTAGGCATGCCTTTCACAATGGTCATTGGGGGTATTTTGATTAAATGTTCAAGTCCCAGACCGTGTTAATTTTTCAGCCTTGAAAATCACATTTAGATTAATTTTTTGCCAAGTTACAATACACTCCAAATCGTGTCTTGAGAGATTTCCAGGATGTGAAACTCCAAAATATAATGATTATGCATGATGATAGCTTTTTTCAGTGCAGTGACTCTGATCTTAATTTTGGTTAGGCCCTAGACTTCCATCGGTCCAGTCCTTTTTTTCAATAAAT